>JASDQU010682778.1:0-15825 GCA_032191745.1 Picea mariana | reverse complement strand
TGGAGGTCTTTTCTTCTGTAGAATGAGATTCTTCAGATCCCTTCTTTTTCTCAACCTTGGATCTAACTTCTTCTTGTAGTGACCTTCTTTTCCACAGCTCCAGCATACCCTTACAAAATTTTTGGGAGATTTAGATCTACCCTTAGACTTAGATGTCCCAATTGAGAAATTAGATATATTCCTTTCCTGGGAATGTCCTCTTGCAAATAATGTGTCTATGCTCTGTCCTTCCATATTCTTCTGTCTCATCTCCTCCGACAACAAGGAAGAGACCATTTCATCAAACTTCAAGGCAGTTGTATCACTACCTATGGCCACAACCAGACTATCCCAAGAATCTGATAAAGAACACAGTAAACTAATACATTTATCTTCATCTGAAATTTTAATCTCAACATATATTAACTGACTTACCATAGTATTGAAGGCATTCAAATGCTCTGCCACCAAATCTCCATCTCTCATCCTCAGGTTATACAACTTCTTTCTTAGGAATAGTTTATTTACCAGGGACTTAGACTCATACAACTTCCCCAAATTTTCCCATAAATCCTTGGTTGTAGCTTCCTCTGACACATTCAGTAATACTGAATTGGAGAGACACAGTCAGATTGTGCTCTTTTCCTTCCGATCCAACTTTTTCTAGTCATTTGTTGAAGTTCCTGTAGGTGGAGTACCTGGATCTACCACGATCCACTGATCTCTGTCCACCAACAAATCCTACATCCTGAGCTTCCACAACTCAAAACTTTTCCCATTAAACTTCTTGATCTCCATATTTGAATTGTTTGCCATTTCTTTTCACCTAAAAAATCAATACCACAGATCTGCCACTGTAACAAGGCTTATCACAGTCCTGAGCCAAACCCTTGACCACAAAGGCATCCCCCTGAAACCAACAAAGCTATTATACCAAATGTAGGTTTTAACCTTGTACAATATTTACTACAAACAGATATTCACTAAAAGAATAGAAAAGATACAATGGGAAATACAAACATTACACATAGATTTTTCCCCTGGAAACCAAAACCGGGAAAACTAACATATTCTATATTTTCATTATGTTACATTGTTTACAATACAATATACATATAGGAGCCAGTGGCATCCAAAACCCTAACCCAATGACCTGGATTAGTCCAAAACCCTAATTTCTTAACCAAAAATAGAAAACTATCGGCAAGAGAAATCATGTGCCGAAAAACCACCTAAAATATGTGACATTTTTTTTCTAGGCAGAAAAATATTAGACATGTTTTCTGAGGCAAAAAAATAAGTGACTACTCGTGCAAAGAATATAACACATACCCAAAATTCTCCCACTTGTTGTTTTCTTTGCATACAGGGGGTTACATGGTTACATAGTCAACAATCCAGGGCAGCAATGCCCATGGATCCTCTACACCAAGAGAACTTCTCAGTGCTCACAGATTTTTTTAATGAATATGCAACATTCTTCAAAGTGTCCACCTTCATCAACAATACTTTCTTTTCCTCAACCATGTCTCTCACAAAGTGATATTGAATATCAATATGCTTTGTCTTTGAATGATGAGTTGGGTTCTTCGCCAGAAACATTGCACTCTGACTGCCACAATCTATCCTTACAGCTTGTTGTACCAACCCAATACATGAACACAATATTTTTAACCATATTGCTTCCTTACTTGCATGAGTGGCTTCCATGTATTCAGCTTCTGTAGTTGAAAGTGCCACTACATCCTGTCTTTTGCTCATCCAACTTATTTCTCCTATAAACAGGTTAAACACATACCCACTTGTAGATCTCCTACGATCCAGATCTCCATCCCAGTCTGCATCCACAAATCCATGTATATCCACCACTTTTTCCAATCCCGGTCTTCCTTCGTAGCACAATCCATAGCTAGCAGTGCCAGGCAAATACCTGAAAACCCTTTTTACTGTTGTCCAATGCTCCTTCCTTGGTTTTGACATATACCTGCTCAAAACTCCCACTACATGTGCAATGTCCGGTCTAGTACAGACCATTTCATACATAAAAATTCCAACTTCACTCGCATATGGAACACGAGACATGTCCTCCTCCTCTTCATGTGTTTTGGGACACTGTTCTGTAGATAACTTTACACCAACAGGAATAGGAACCTTGACCGGTTTACATTCCTGCATATTAAACCTCTGCAATATTGTCTCGACATATTTTCTCTGATTTAACCAGAGTTTCCTCCTTTTCGGATCTCGTTTAATTTCCATGCCCAAAATGAAATTTGAAGCACCGAGATCCTTCATGTCAAATTTAGAGAACAATTGAGTTTTCACATCCTGGATAATCTCCTTTTTGTTTCCTATCAAGAACATGTCGTCCACATACAAGACCAAATAAATCAAATGATACAGTGATCCTCTTTGCTTCTTGTGAAGCCAAGTCCCAAGATATAAGTATCAAATTTTTGATACCACATCCTTGGTGATTTTTTTAAACCATACAGGAACTTTTTCAGCTTGCATACCATCTCCTTCTTTCCCTTCACAACATACCCTTATGGTTGCTTCATATAGATTTCTTCTTCCAGATCCCCATGTAGGAATGTTGTCTTCACATCCATTTGTTCTATTTCAAAATCAAATGCAGCAACAACATATAACAAAAATCTTATGGAGGTTAACTTGGAAAAAGGAGAAAAAATCTCACCAAAATCAATTCCCTCAACCTGGGAATAACCCTTTGCTACTAACCGAGCTTTGTCTTTCTCCACTTTTCCTTTTGCATTTAGCTTCTTTTTAAATACCCATTTTCTTCCAATGGGATTTCTTCCAGTCGGAAACTCCACTAGATCCCAAGCCTCATTCTTATCCAAAGATGCCATTTCTTCGTCCATGGCCCTTTTCCAGAGATTTGCATCCTCTGAATCCACTGCCTCCCTGATAGTTCTAGGATCATCTTCAGTAATAGACAAAGCAAAATTTGAATGGAAATCAAATGGAGTGTACCTTTCTGGTAGCCTTATTTCTCGAACCGATCTCCTCAATATTGGAGTATGAGGATCTTATTCTTCTGATCCATGTTCTTCTACAGAGTCTGACTTATCATATTTTAAATCAAACTCTATTTTCTCTAGTTCTTCCTTACTTGGTAGGACTTCCTGTTTAGCATCATTCTTCATTTTTATAAATACTACATCTCGGCTATACACTACCTTCTTAATTTCTGGGTTCCAAAGCTTATAACCTTTGAGACCATATTTATATCCAATAAAGATACACTTTTCGGCCTTCTTAACTAGCTTACTCTTGTTTTCCTTTGGAACATGAACATATGCATCACAGCGAAATACCTTGACATGTGTGAGATAAAGTTCCTTACCAGTCCATACCTCTTGTGGAGTCTTTTCATCCAACGTTGATGAGGGTGATATGTTGACTTGGTAACATGCAATGCCCACTGCCTTTGCCCAGAATTCTTTCCCTAACCCGACACCACTGAGCATGCACCTTGCGTTTTCCATCAGCGTCCTATTCATCCTTTCTGAAACTACATTATGTTTAGGTGTGTATGGAGTAGTCTTCTTCCTTTCTATACCGCACTTATTATAGAATTATTCAAAATCATTCCCGCGGAACTCTCTGCCATTATCTATCCTCAACACCTTAATCCTTTTCTCTGTTTTATTCTCAACAAGAGCCTTAAACTCTTTAAACATGTCAAAGACTTCAGATTTCTTCCTGAGGAAATATATCCAAGTATTCCTCGAGAAGTCATCTATAAATGAGACGTAGTTCACATATTTTCCCAATGATGGGACTGACACAGGTCCAAAAATAGACTGACACAGATCCAAAAACATCACTCTGAACTAGCTGTAAAATTCCTTCTGCCTTCTTTGCACCAGAGGGTAATCTTACCCGATTTTGCTTCCCATATAGACAATGTTCATAGAAATCAAAATCCAAATAGTAGTTAAACATACCTTCAACCATACCTTTACCGTATAGTATTCGAAGACCCTTCTCTCGAATATGCCCAGTACTTGATGCCACAGCATAACCTTTTCTCCAGAGATTGTAGGAGTTTTTTCTTCTTCAAATCCAATATCAGGAACAATGGAACTATTACACCCATCACTAATAGTGCTTCCTTCCAGCTTATACAGAGTTCCAAACCAAACTCCTTTTAGCAACACCATTGCTCCTCGAACTATCCTGCAGGTTTCATTTTCAAATATTGTTTTTACCCCCGCATCGACCATTTTTCTTACATAAATCAAATTTCTGGCCAAATCTAGGATGTGTAGAACACCAGACAGTGTTCTAATCCATCCATCTATGATCCTCAACTTGACTTTTCCTCATCCTATGATTATGGTTGTCGAATCATCACCTAAGAAAACATTACCTCCATCAAACCTTTCATATTCGCAGAACCACTCCCTATGGGGAGTCATATGAAAGGATGCACCAGAGTCAACCGACCATGCCTCATGATATGCATGTGTGGTTGAAGAATCCAAGTACACATCCCCTCCTTATTCCTTGGAGGTCTTTTCTTCTGTAGAATGAGATTCTTCAGATCCCTTCTTTTTCTCAACCTTGGATCTACATTGCTTCTTGTAGTGCCCTTATTTTCCACATCTCCAACATACCCTTACAAACTTTCCGGGAGATTTAGATCTACCTTAGACTTATATGTCCCACTTGAGAAATTAGATCTATTCCTTTCCTGGGAACGTCCTCTTGCAAATAATGTGTCTGTGCTCTGTCCTTCCATATCATTTCATCTCATCTCCTCCGACAACAAGGAAGAGACCACTTCATCAAAATTCAAGGCAGTTGTATCACTACCCATGGCCACAACCAGACTATCCCAGGAGTCTAGTAAAGAACACAGTAAACTAATACATTTATCTTCATATGAAATTTTAATCTCAACAGATACTAACTGGCTTACCATAGTATTGAAGACGTTCAAATGCTCTGCCACCGAATCCCCATCTCTCATCCTCAGGTTATACAACTACTTTCTCAATAATAGTTTATTTACCAGGGACTTAGACTCATACAACTTCCCCAACTTTTCCCATAAATCCTTGGTTGTAGCTTCCTCTGACACATTCAGTAATACTGAATCAGAGACACACATTCGAATTGTGCTCTTTGCCTTCCGATCCAACTTTTTCCAATCATTTGTTGAAGTTCCTATAGGTGGAGTACCCGGACCTACCATGATCCACTAATCCTTGTCCAACAACATATCTTCCATCTTGAGCTTCCACAACTCAAAACTTTTCCCATTAAATTTCTCGATCTCCATCTTCGAATTGCTTGCCATTTCTTTTCACCTGAAAAATCAATACCGCAGGTCTCCCACTGTAACAAGGCTTATCACAGTCCTGAGCCAAACCCTTGACCACAAATGTATCCCCCTGAAGCCAACAAAGATCTGATACCAAATGTAGATTTTAACCTTGTACAATATTGACTGTAAATAGATATTCACTAAAAGATTAGAAAAGATACAATGGAAAATACAAATATTACATAGAGATTTTTCCCCTGGAAAGCCAAACTGGGAAAACCAACATATTCTATATTTTCATTGTGTTACATTGTTTACAATACAATATATATATATAGGATCCAGCGGCATCCAAAACCTTAACCCAATGACCTGGATTAGTCCAAAACCCTAATTCCTTAACCAGAAATAGAAAACCATCGGCAAAGAAACCATGTGCCGAAAAACCACCTAAAATATGTGAGACATTTTCTGAGGCAAAAAAATATGTGACTACTCGTGCAAAGAATGTAAAACGTACCCAAAATTCTCCCACTTGTTGTTTTCTTTGCATACAGGGGGTTACATGGTTACATAGTCAACAATCCAGGACAATAATTCCCATGGATCCTCTACACCAAGAGAACTTATCAGTGCTCACATATTTTGTTAATGAATCTACAACATTCTTCAAAGTGTCCACCTTCATTAGCAATACTTTATTTTCTTCAGCCATGTCTCTCACAAAGTGATATTAAATATCAATATGCTTTGTCTTTGAATGATGAGTTGGGTTCTTCACCAGAAACATTGCACTATGACTGTCACAATCTATCCTTACAGCTTGTTGTACCAACCCAATACATGAACTCAATATTTGTAACCATATTTATTCCTTACTTGCATGAGTGGATGCCATGTATTCGACTTCTGTAGTTGAAAGTGCCACTACATCTTGTCTTTTTCTCATCCAAATTATTTCTCCTCCAAACAGGTTAAACACATACCCACTTATAGATCTCCTACGATCCAGATCTCCAACCCAGTCTGCATCTACAAAGCCATGTATATCCACCACTTTTTTCAATCTTGGTCTTCCTTCGTAGCACAATCCATAGCTAGCAGTGCCAGGCAAATACCTGAAAACCCTTTTTACTGTTGTCCAATGCTCCTTCCCTGGTTTTGACATATACCTTCTCAAAACTCCCACTGCATGTGCAATGTCCGATCTAGTACAGGCCATTGCATACATCAAAATGCCAACTATACTCGCATATGGAACATGAGACATGTCCTCCTCCTCTTCATGTGTCTTGGGACACTGATCTGCAGATAAGTTTACACCAACAGGAATAGGAACCTTGACTGGTTTACATTCCTGCATATGAAACCTCTGCAATATTGTCTCGACATATTTTCTCTGATTTAACCAGAGTTTCCTCCTTTTCTGATATCATTTAATTTCCATGCCCAAAATGAAATTTGAAGCATCGAGATCCTTCATGTCAAATTTAGAGAACAATTGAGTTTTCACATCCTGGATAATCTCCTTTTTGTTTCCTATCAACATGTCATCCACATACAAGACCAAATAAATCAAATGATCACCAATTAATTTAAAATACACACAATGATCCTCATTGCTTCTTGTGAATCCAATTCCCAACATATAAGTATCAAATTTTTTATACCACATCCTTGGTGATTGTTTTAAACCATACATGGACTTTTTCATCTTGCATACCAACTCCTTTCCCTTCACAGCATATCCTTTGGGTTGCTTCATATAGATTTCTTCTTCCAGATCCCCATGTAGGAATGTTGTCTTCACATCCATTTGTTCTATTTCAAAATCAAATGCAGCAGAAACAGATAACATAAATCTTATGGAGGTTAACTTGGGAACAGGAGAAAAAATCTCACCAAAATCAATTCCCTCAACCTGGGAATAACCCTTTGCTACTAACCGAGATTTGTCTTTCTCCACTTTTCCTTTTGCATTCAGCTTCTTTTTAAATACCCATTTGCTTCCAATGGGATTTCTTCCAGTCGAAAACTCCACTAGATACCAAGCCTCGTTCTTATCCAAAGATGCCATTTCTTCGTCCATAGCCCTTTTCCAGAGATTTTCATCCTATGAATCCACTGCCTCCCTGATAGTTCTAGGATCATCATCACTAATAGACAAAGCAAAATTTGAATGGAAATCAAATGGAGTGTACCTTTCCGGTAGCCTTCTTTCTTGAACCGATCTCTTCAATACTGGAGTATGAGTATCTTATTCTTCTGATTCATGTTCTTCTGCAGAGTTTGACTTATCATATTTTAAATCAAACTCTATTTTCTCTAGTTCTTCCTTACTTGGTAGGACTTCCTGTTTAGCATCATCCTTAATTTTTCTAAATACCACATCTCGGCTATACACTACCTTCTTAGTTTCTAGGTTCCAAAGCTTATAACCTTTGAGACCATATCTATATCCAATAAAGATACACTTTTCGGCCTTCTTATCTAGCTTACTATTGTTTTCCTTTGGAACATGAGCATATGCATCACAACCAAATACCTTGAGATGTGTGAGAGAAGGTTCCTTACCAGTCCATACCTCTTGTGGAGTCTTTTCATCCAACGTTGATGAGGGTGATCTGTTGACCAGGTAACATGCAGTACCCACTGGCTCTGCCCATAATTCTTACATAGGGCGTTACATGGTTACATAGTCAACAATCCAGGGCAGCAATGCCCATGGATCCTCTACACCAAGAGAACTTCTCAGTGCTCATAGATTTTGTTAATGAATCTTCAACACTCTTCAAAGTTTCCACCTTCATCAGCATTACTTTATTTTCTTCAACCATGTCTCTCACAAAGTGATATTGAATATCAATATGCTTTGTCTTTGAATGATGAGTTGGGTTCTTCGCTAGAAAAATTGCACTCTGATTGTCACAATATATCCTTATAGTTTGTTGTTCCAACCCAATACATGAACACAATATTTGTAACCATACGGATTCCTTACTTGCATGAGTGGCTGCCATGTATTCAACTTATGTAGTTGAAAGTGCCACTACAACCTGTCTTTTTCTCATCCAACTTATTGCTCCTCCAAACAAGTTAAACACATACACACTTGTAGATCTCCTACGATCTAGATCTCCATCCCAGTATGCATCCACAAAGCCATGTATATCCACCACTTTCTCCAATCTCGGTCCTCCTTCATAGCACAATCCATAGCTAGCAGTGCCACGCAAATACCCGAAAATGCTTTTTACTGTTGTCCAATGCTCCTTCCCTAGTTTTGACATATACCTACTCAAAACTCCCACTACTCGTACAAAGAATATAACACATACCCAACACATTGGTGGGAAAATAGTTAAGAGGGGCCCTTTATATTTTTGGTCATGGTATAAAGAAACCTAAAGGGTTGGTAGATGTAGGAAGGGTTACTGAGAAACTTGTATTAAATAAAGAGAATAGGGTGTAGGAGGGAGGACATTCTAGATATTCTACCATCGTTGTATAAGGAGGGATAAAAAAAATTCAAATCCAGATATCTATTGAGATCCAAAGACGTTGCTATGGATTTGACAGATGTGGGAATTGAAAGTGGATTAAGCTTAGATGGGCCCAAGGAGAGTACAATGTCTCATTAGGGAATAACAACACACATATCCATATCCCAAAATAAAGCCAAGAGGGAAATTCATTAAGGGAAATAGAAGACTTCGAAAGGGGACCTTAAAGCAAGCCAAGCCCTTGGGAAAGGTTTCACATGATCATTACGTCATTCAATGTTAGAGGTTTGAGTAACCTCTCAAAAAACATGCCCTAAAATGATTGTTGGATATTCAAAAGCCTAATATTGTTCTATCATAAGAAACAATGGACCAAGGGGGCAAGATCATGGGAGAGTTGTCTAAATTCATGAAGGATTGGGATTTTATATGTGTTGATTTCGTAAGTAGATCAATAGTTTTGGTAACTCGAGGAAGAGATATATAACACTAACTAATTTTGTGATCATTGACTCGGGAATTGGAGTGAAACTCATCTCTTTGGCACCAGGGGAAGTTTTTTATGTTGTCAACATGTATGGTCCATATGAGAATACGGTGGAACACTAAGAGGGTTTGTTAGCACATGATTTATTTAGGAGGGATGTAATTCTAGGTGGGGACTTACATTTACTATTAGTAGAGCTAAATTTTGGGGAAGCACTACTAGAGCAAGCCCCCTGGAAAATTTGTTTTCTAAGCAAGATGGAGGTCGGTTTGGTAAATGTGGAACTTGTTAAATTAGTTCCGACTTGGAGGAACTTGAGAATCCATTATGCTAGGGTGGAAAATATCCTATATAGGCCCCTGGTTTCTCAATTCCTTATGAATGATCAAGTTAAGGCTAGATCTTGGGTGGAGGTTGCTAGAGAATCAAATCATTTTCCAATTTGTCTTTTATTTGCAAAGGATGATTGTAAGCCTCCTTGAGGGACTTTGCTAGTATCCAATTCACTACTAATCTCAAGGTAGTTAAAAATATGCCCTTCTCTTAGGCACATGTTAAACACATACAAGATGAGCAAGGTTTAACTTCAATTGAATATCAAATTTATGAAATTTATGAAAGAGATATAAGGATGCATTGATGAGGACTCAAAGGAAAAACTAAGGGCTTTGGAGCAAGATAAGAGGAAACTTTTAGAAAATAAAGATGCATGATGGAGACAAAAGAATAATGTTTTATGGTCATTGAAGGGAGATGAGAACATGAAATACTTCATACAATTTTGTGAACTATAGGAAGGATATAACCACAATTTGGGAAATGAAGGGAGAAAATGGATCTAGAGGAAAAACCTTTAAGGATATCATTAATTTAGGAGTGGCACATTTTGAGGGGATACATAAGGAGGAAGCTAGAGTTAACATAGCAAAAGTTGTCCAAATAACCACTTACTTTCTCAGCTTTGTCGATGAGGTAGCTAATGCAATGTTGTTAGAGGAAATCTCTAAGGAAGAATTGCAAATGGTCCTCCATAGATTTCAAAGGGACAAAATTCCAAGGCCAAACCATTGGACAGATGAGATTTTCTTAGGTTTTTATGATGTTATTAAGGAAAATTTGTTAAGGGTAATTGAGGAATCACATAGAACAACAAAAGAGTTGGAATCATTCAATACCACTTTCTTGCCCTTATTTCAAAGGAAGTATATCCTAACTCTTTTAATGATTTTGGGTCTATCTCCATGTGAAATTGTACTTATGAGGTAATAGCTAAAATCATTCACTAAGGGTTAAAAAAATTCTTTATTAACCCTTATCTCATGAACAATTTGTGTTCCTTCATGTAAGCCAAATCCAAGATGTTATTGGAGTGGCACAAAAGGGGATGCATGCTATTGAAACAAAGAAATTATTAGCAAAGGTTTTGAAGATGGACCTTTTTAAGGCATATGATCAAACAAATTGGGTATATTTTAGGTTAATGTTAATTCATCTTGGATTTTGTGTTCATATAGTGAACTAGGTTATGAGGTGCCTAAATTCAATGTTCTTTGTTGTTCTTATCAATTGCTCTACATCTATTTTTTCAAACCTTTAAAAGGACTCAAGCAAGGATGTCCTCATGCACCTCTATTATTCATGATCATAGTTGAATGTCTCAACAAGGCATTAATGGAGGAAAAAAGATCTAGAATATTGAAAGGTATTAAGATAGGCAAATCTCTTTATTTGACTCATTTTCTTTTTGTGAATGATGTATTATCGTGTTATGATAGTTCTTGGAAGGATTCATTTAAGTTGAAAGAATTATAAGAATTGTATTACATCACCATTGTTATGAAAGTGAACATGCAAAAATGTTCTATTCATTTAAAGAGGTGGCAAAAAATTAGACTAGCTTACTTAGTCGGCACTTTCCCTATTAACACACTAATTTTCAAGGTGGTTTCAAGTACTTTGTTTTTTTCATCAAGCCCAATGATTATGGAATTAATGATTGGAAACAACTTATTGTTAAAATTGAAAGGATTAATTTGTGATGCAATAAATGGTTGTCTAGATGTGGAAGGATAATTTTAGTGAAATCAATACTAGAACCAATTCCAATCTATTGTCTTTCTCTAGCCTATATTCCCAAAAAGGTCCTAGAAAAATAAGGAAGATTAATTTCAGGGTTATATAGTCTGTGAACGGAGAGAGGGCATACCCTTGGTCAAATGGAAATTCATTCCCAAACCTAAGACCCTCGGACTCTTGGGCCTTAAAAGCATTCACCATTTTAGGAAGACATTAACTACCAAAAGTTTATGGAGGTTCGTATCAATGGATGGACTTTGGAATCAAATTATTATATAAATATACATTGAATCCCACTCTATTGAAGAATGGATCGAACATCTATCCAAGAGCATTGGTTGGCCTGGTAGATAGATAAGGGTTGGTGGTAATATTTGGGTGGGGAGTGGAAATGCTTTCAAGTTACTTGAGAATCTAATTATTTCACTCCAAAGGAAAGGTATATATAATTTGGCATAGGAAACCTCACCAAAACTCACTACTATTTGGTAACAAATGGAAGAGGGCATAGCAATTGGGCTTCAAGGGACTTGAAGGTGAGCAGTAGGAGGCCTACATAACAAAGATTAACATGAGTAATCTTTGAATTAAAGAGGTAGAAGGTGATTTTGCATCGTCCAAGAACCTTGCATTGGGGGTCTACTCTACCATGTTAGGGTACAACACCATGTTTTCCCCTAAAAGGCTTGAGGATTTGTAATGATGGTGGAAGCCTGATGCAGGAGCATCGACTGCAGGGTTACAGGTGAACCAAAAAATCAGGGTGAGGATGGTAATGGTGACAGAAAGGGAGAAATAGGTACAAGAATGAATACTTTCAATTGAACAATGGTTGATGAACCAAGTACGAGAAAGAGTTTCTTAGAGGATCGACGGATACATCGGCTGGTGACCCATGTATTCCGGTGGATGGTTACTCTTATATATGGACTTGAACAATGTTTGTATTTTGCATGTACAAGAAGAATACCGAGAATGAAGAAGACCACAAACCATGGAAAACTAAATATGAAGGGAAAAGAAAGTACAAAATTTAGAAGAGAGAAGGGACTAGTTTAATGAAGATTTCTCATGAAAGAGGGAACATTCATATTTGTAATGTTTAATGGAATAATATGATTTAGATTGTAATAATGTAGGCTTATTCTAGAAAGTCTACGTAGGAATGAGAGATGGAGAGAAATGAGTAAATGTAGGGATGAATATTGTTGAGAGAATCATGGAGATCTTGTGGAGAGATCATAGGAGATAGTTAGGGAGTTATGGTTAGAACTAGTCACCTATTTAGTGTAACTAAATAAGCTAAATATAATGTATTTTTTAGGATCACTTAAGTCTTATATAAAGTGATAATTAGTATCATGAAAGAGATATACATGAATGATTGATTAATAAAATTTCCCCTTAGGGGTATTTGGAAGCACATATTTCATGTGTCCCTTGTTTGTCCCTTGTTTTGCATAATGTCGACTTACGTGTGTATTTTAATTCCGTTGCAACTTTGATTTCATCAAATCCACCATGGAAGATCAAATCACCCTTAAAATCCCTAACTTGGGAAGAACTATGAGAAAGAAATAGACATGGCCCTAGTTGAGTTACATTATGCAAGGAAGGGGAAAACATTGTAAGTCATATGCTTGTATCTTGTTCATATACTAGGAAGGTTTGCACATAAATGGATTTGATCACTAAAGTAAAGAATTGTCCCCACTGACTATTTTAAGCAATGGAAATACAAGCTAGAATCAAAGGAATACAAAACCCTTCCATTAATTGTATCTTGGGGCATATGGTTGGTTGGAAATGTGCACATTTTCAAGGATAGGTTCATGCCTCCTTTCCAATGTGCTTCTCAATCTAGATCTATCTTTGCAAGCTATAAATCTATCCCAACCTTCACTCTAATCATCTCATGATCCCAATGATAAGTCTATGCCTTGGGAGCATTTGATGGTGCTAGTGAAGGCACTCCTCCCTGTTGTGGAGAAGGTGGCATTATCTTCTTAAGTGATTTTCAATCCATTAGTTTTATGGTTGGCATGGAATGGGGGGTGGGGGTCAAATAACTATACAAAACTCATTGCTTTAACACTACTCTTAAAAATGGTTATAGGTAGAGTTGTGTCAAAATTTAAAGTGTTTGGTGACTCATTGGTCACTATTAATTAGATAAAGAGAAAAATCATAATGGGAAATTTGGTGTGGAGTCCTATATTCAAGAAGGTGAAAAAATGTTTTCAACTCAATCTCATGTCCTCATGTTTACAAAAAATTCAACATTGACATCAACTCTCTTTCCAAAGGACACCAATCAATCATTGATACTTGGCTATGGAAAGGGACAAAGAATGGTTAAATGGTTCATGAAAACATCCTCCCTATACTTGTTCGAGGGGCAGTGATCCAAGAGAATCCCCACAACCTATCTGATCATATGGTCTCAAATTCTGTTGAAAATGTATACACATCAAAGAGTGTGTCAAGAGATTTCCAACACATTTTGAATAGGACTAGTATGACATCGTATACAAAAGATATGGCATGTTGAAGTTGAAGCCCAACGTGAAAAAAAATGCAGACAAGGTACATTGTTGATGTCATCATGTTGACTAGACTTGTACATAATTGTGAAATTGCTAGGTGATCCAATCACATTCTGACAGACCAATTACAAAGTGACATGTGGCAGATAAAAACAAATGGGTTTGTTTGGTCTCAAATCTTTGAAAGTGTGGGGTCTATGCTATTGCGCCATTGTCAAATGGGTTTAGAATCATTTTGATATATAAACCTTATTGCAAGTTTCACTGCGGTGCATGTGGTATAATTCCCAAATATTTACAAAGGATTAGCACCCAAGCCACCAAATGGTTTCAACATGGTGCCCAAGAATTTCCATATCTGATTCAAATGGTGTGGAGATTGATTTTTAACACCCATGTGTATCCAAATCCCAAGCAATGTGGGATAATTCCATGGAGGTCAATTTTAAAAAAGATTTGAAAACTATTTTAAACCTTTCATGTATCATGCCAACTAAGCAATGTAAGACATGGTGTATCCTCAAGGAAAAAAATATAGAGGTCAAATTTGGAGGGATTTGAACCCCTACCTTCAAGGAAAAATGATAACACCTTAACCATTACATGATGCACTTTGGAAACAATATAGGGGGGGAATATTGTATCTTTAAAGGAGTTCATGGGGAAAGCCCCTTTATTGGGAGAATAGGAAAGTTTGTGTTCATTTTATTGCAGGAAGAAGCCATTGAACATCGGGAACATTTTCTATTGTCTTCTTAGAAGACAATAGAAACTATTTTTGCAAATTGAAGGCCATTATTTGGTATAAAGAGGTATAATAATTTATTTTGCACCCTTCTTAATGGATAGGTTTTTCATTTGAAGCGGGCCCGAAGATGTAGCCCACATGGTTGAACTATGTTATCAATTTGCTAAGTATTGCATATATTATTTCAGTTCTTGTTTTAAATTCCAGACTTTAAACACTGATTTTTAATTAATTAAGCCAATTTTTAATGAAATTGCAGGAAATTGAGACGTTTGTTATCAAATTCAGATTTTATTTTAAGAACGAAGCATTGAATACCAATTTCTGATCAGTCAATCCTCTTATTCAACTCCATAGTTTATTATCAAATCTAACATTTCTAGATTGTTATAGTCTCGAGGTGGTGGATCACTCTGTAGGTCTTTCAATCTTTGTTATACTATTTATGTTTTATTCTCTTAACGAGTTTGGATACTAGTGTATTTATACTATCTAAAATGTTTGGGAATTATGTAGGGAGACTTTGTTTTATTCTCTTGACCAATTTGAATAATTTGTATTTCCTTTTGAAAACTTTTGGTAGATTACAACTCTATCATTTTTTAATATCATTCTAAAAGGTCTAACTGTCTTGGTCTATACTTGATGAAGTATAGTACTAAGATCTATATAGAAAAGATTTCAGTATCAATTTTTGAGTTTTAATACCATTCTAAAAGGTTTATCTATCTTGGTCTATACTTGATGAAGTATAGTATTAAGATCTATATAGAAAAGATTTCAATTTTTGAGTTG
Source organism: Picea mariana (assembly GCA_032191745.1). Classification (NCBI taxonomy): domain Eukaryota; kingdom Viridiplantae; phylum Streptophyta; class Pinopsida; order Pinales; family Pinaceae; genus Picea; species Picea mariana. Next base: position 392 of record JASDQU010682778.1, on the reverse strand, counting down.
CTCATAAAAAAATCATCCCATGGGATATTCTCATAATGCTAAATACATATATAGAATATAGTTTTTTTCATCTTGAATAGAATCACAATTTTTTGGGGAGAAAAATAATCTTTCTTGAAGCCCTCTTCAAAAGATTATTCTAAATTTTGGATTTCAAATTTTAATTATTCTACATTGACCTCAATTAATTTCCTCCATGTGGGTCTATAAAAATTATTTCGATTAGGCATGATGTTGCCTATGTATACTCCAAAAAATTGCACATTTTGACATCATTGATGAGCTCATTGGAGCAATACACATTTGATGGAGAAGTTGTCTTAACATTCTCAATTTTCAATAAAAATTAATTCTCTGCAACACTTTTTTTCAATTATTATGTATGTGAAGTT
>JASDQU010682777.1:47301-58613 GCA_032191745.1 Picea mariana | reverse complement strand
TTGGGTGTCATGAAGTTGGTCCTGAAGCGACTAGGTGGTCGGAGAGTTGGGAGGGGCCAAAGGGCTTGGGTGTGAAACAGATGTCGAATTGGCTAAAGGTCCTAAGTTGTTGTTCAGTGAGGCCCCTGAGAAGTTCAGCTCCTCCATTCTATTGGGAAGGGACGCAAGAAGGGGCGGGAGAGATGCAAGAATTTGAGTTGATTGCGCCAAGGAGGAGGGAGAGGTGGTCAAAGAGGAGGATCATAATAGGGAAGGAGCAGGCGGGGGATGCAGGACCAGGCGGGGTCAATTTGGCTGGCAGGATGGTCGGCCTTTGGACTTCCTTCGTAGCCGGGGCATCTCCGGGACAATGGGAGAGCAAAAACGTGGAAGGAACAGAGAAGGGCAGGACAAATGAAGAGCAGGGAAAGGATGGGCAGGAAGTCGAGCTCTGAGAATACAAACCAGGAAAGAATGAGCCATCTGGACTTGCTAGAGCAATTGAAATAGGTTGGGAAACTGGTGAGGTTCCATAAATGGTCACACGCGCAAAGTAAAGGTGCAACGAGGATGTTGGTCCATCGAAAGGATTCGAAGGCAGAGCAGGGTGCACTGAGAGTAATGGTGTCATGCCTCGAGCGAGCTGAACTTGAACTGATTAGGCAGCTGGGAGTGAATGGCACACGGTCTTCACATTGTCGGCACCACGGAGTATCGCTTCTAGCTGCTCTGCTCGACACGTGTGCTCTACTAACACCCCATCCGTGGGAAAGGGAATAAATGTGAAGGAGTAAAGACACGTGGGCAGGAAGTTGAAGTACATGGGTACATGGGAAAAAAACTGAGGAAAATAGTGGTAATGTGGGTTACATAGGTTTCTTGACAAAAAACAACAAAAAAATTAGCATTCCTGCATACAATAGAAATTGAAATTTATGAAATGAAACAATCCTGAATAGCATAATTTATACATACAAAATATGTAATTTTACAAGGCAAAGTCTTGATTCAATAGTTAGAGAGCTTTTAGATGGCGGCTTCTCGGGATGTTTCTGTTCTTCCGTACCCTACAAAAAGCAGGGATAGTTTCGCGATTTACAAATTGACAATTGAAGTTGCGAACTATAAGAATCTTAAGGGCATGGTGTCCAAAAAATTTAGCATTTCCGAAGTAATATTCTTTAGATATGCTTTGCATACGGTCGTGGAAAAAATACACAGAAATAGTAGTAACGCGTTGGTGCACTAAAATTCGAGCTTTGTTGTTCCATGGCCTACAAATTTCACCCAGAGTTCTGCGACATACAATTTGACAATTGGAGTTGTGGACTATTTGATATTTAAGGGCATACGTATGTTACAAAGAAGAGCTACTAGATACCAAATATGTAATTTGATTAAGTAGATATATAGACCATTGTGGTTGTCGAGCTGGCAGGCTAAAAATTGTGCTCCCATAGGTTCGTGGACAAAAGCATAAAAAGACTACCAATACCGAATTAGTTTTCTTTAAAACAAAGGCACAGGAGCTTCATTCCAGGTTGTCGGGGTGGTGGGCTGAAAATTGGGCTATTGTTGTTCCGTCGCCTACAAATAGCACCGAGAGTTCCGCAAAATACAAATTGAGAAGTGGTTTTGTGGACTATTTGAATTTTTGGATCGCGGGTTCTTGGGTTGTCGGGCTGAAAATTGGTTTTTTGTTGTTCTGTGCCCTACAAATAGCACTGAGAGTTCCGCAATATACAAATTGACAAGCAGTCTTGCGGACTATTTGAAATTTTGGATCGCAGGTTCTCGGGCTAGGGGGTTGAAAATTGGCCTTTTGTTGTTCTGTGGCCTACAAAAATCAAATATGTAATTTGATGAAGTAGATATATAGAGCATGCATGGAAGCTTCATTCTGGGTTGTTGGGATTGCGGGCTGAAAATTGGGCTTATGTTGTTCTGTGCCCTACAAATACCACCAAGATTTCCGCGATATACAAATTGACATGCTGCTTTGAGGACTAGAATTTTTGAATGGCAGGTTCTCGGCCTGGTAGGCTGAAAATTGGGTTTATGTTGTTCCGTGGCCTACAAATAGTCCATAGAGTTCCGCGATATACACATTGACAAACAAACTTGTGGACTATTTGAAATTGAAGGCGCTCGTGTCGAACAAGTTTAGCATTCCAGAATTAATTTTCATTTTTACATATGCTGCTGGAGTAAAAAAAAAAAAATAGTATTGACGTCTGCTACATAGGCTGGTGGAGAAAAGTATGAAACAAATATGATTTCCGAATTAGTTTTCTTTAAAAACGCGACTTCTCGACTTAGGCATTTTTTGGATTACGGGTTCTCGGGCTGGGGACCTGAAAAAAGAGCTTATGTTCTTCTTTGTCCTACAAATATCACAAGCAGTTCCGTGATATACAAATTGAGAATCAGACTTGCAGAGTATTTGAATTTTAAGGACCTCATGTCCCAAAAATTCAGCATTCGCGAATTAGTTTTCTTTACATAGGTTTTACATACACTGGTGGAAAAGAGGGCAAAAGTATAGTACAAGTGTCTGTTACATAGGCCGGTGGGCAAAAGGATGAAATAAATAGCATTCCCGAATTAGTTTTCTTTAAAACAGGGGCTCCTCGACACAAGAAATTGAAATTTATGAAATTATAGGTTCCTACAGACCATAAACTATACATAGAAAATACGTAATTTTTTAAAGTAGACATTTACTTTTATAGATACGAAATATGTACTTTCATAAAGTATGGGGATGAGATTTTATAGAACAACGACGAAGCCCTCATTCCATGTCCTACAAAGAGCAAGCAGAGATACGCGGTGTACAAATTGAGAAGCAAGATTGTGGGCTATTTTAATTTTAAGGGCCTTTGTGACAAACATTGTGCAGGACATGTTGCAAAGATGCAAGAAATGACAGTCTCTTTATGTTTGAGAAGAAAGAAAGTAGTGAACACAATTTTACGACATTTATATAAAAAAATAATAAAACGTGTTACATATTGCTGAAAATTTAAAGAAACATATATATATATATATATATATATATAAGTGAAATCTGATATCTGAAATTTGAGTAAGTGATTTATGTCATAGTCCATTTTGAAAATGAAAAATCTAGGAACACATAAAAGTAGGAGGAAAACTAGCCTTCCCAAATTAGAGCATAGACGGAACCCTCATTCCATACTTAGCTAGTTTTTGTATCGTGGGTTCTCGGGCTGGGGACCTGAAAAGTGGGTTTTTGTTGTTCCATGACCTTCAAATAGCACCGAGAGTTCCATGATGTACAAATTGATAATGGGACCTGCAGACTATTTGAATTTCAAGGAGCTCGTGTCCCAAAAATTTAACATTTGGGAACAACTTTTTTTTACATAGGTTTTACACACGGTGGTGGACAAATGTACAAAAAATATAGTACCAATGTCTATTACAAAGGGTGGTGGACAGGAGGACTAAATAAATAGCATTCCCGAATTAGTTTTCTTTAAAACATGGGTTCATGGATACAAGAAACCGGAATGTATCAAACTATAGGTTCCTAGAGAGCATAAATTGTACATAGCAAAAACATAATTTTTTAAAGTAGATATTTAAATTTATACATACAAAATATGTACTTTTATAGAGCATGTATGGATCCTTCATTCTATATAGTGTGACGGAGCCCAAATTACATACTTAGGAAGTTTTTGGAGCATGGTTTGTCGAGCTGGTGGGCTGAAAATTGGAAAAAAATGAAACGTGTTACATATTCCTGGAAATTTAAAGAAACATATATATGTGTGAAATATGACATGTTGAATTTGAGTGAGTGATTTATGTCATACTTTATTTTGAAAAAGAAAAAAAAAAATAGAGATAAAATAAATAGAATGACTTTACATTCAGCATAGTTGAAGATAAAAAATCCAGGAAGACATAAATATATAAGGAGACAAAAGAATAGTTTTATTTGAAATATATGAAAAAAATAATAGTTTGTTACATATCCCTAGAAATGTAAATGCGTTTGTCATATAGACTGTGATTGGGGCTTCCGCTGACCATAACATAAATATGTACAAGAAATAAGAGTGTGGAAAGAAGTTGGACACGCTAGAATGTAATACCTGAAAAGTAGAAATGGGAAGATCAGTTTTTGCCTATAGATTTCTACTCAGAAAAGGAATAACTAGATTGATAAATAAAGGACTATCACTATACAATTACAGGGATGGTACGTATAAGTAATTCTTGTGTTTGGTTGGTCATGCCTTTCCCTGCTGGTTTTTGTGGGTAGCCCGCTTCAATAACTAGATTGATACACAGAGGATTTATGCATTTGCATGTTGGATTTCGTGGTTGATCCACTTCAAGTTCTCTTCAATATAGCTTCTGAAGGGGGCGACGTTGATGTCATTGCGGATTCGAATGTTGAAAACTTCATTTTATAATTCGCTTAGATAAATTGAAAGTTTACACAGATCTTCATGAATGTCTCCATTCTGTAGCGAATACCCAACTAGCCAGTTGTCCACCTCTTCTTCATGATATTCAACAATTCTGTAAAAAATTTCTAAAGACAAGTCCTTCAAATTATCAACTTGTTGATCAAAAGCTTGTTTGGTTAATGTCAGCGAGTTGAGGATTAAGCTGGGGTCCTGGAAGTCGTTTGTCTTTCCTGCTAAGTCTATTTTGGTGAGCTTTGTGAATAATGTTTCTTTCTTTGATATTGCTTTCTCACACGATTGCATGATTAGGTACAGGTTCTTCACTTTCTATTTCCAGCATGCTTCTAATTGAGTGAGCCTTTTTTGGACGGGAGATCATGTTGTCTTATTATCGTCTCTGGCTTGTTGTTGACATGAAAGGCGAAAGGGATGACCGAGTGCACATAGAAAGTTTCTTCATTCTTTAAATCCATCTATAGAAGTAGGAGCAAGTTATGTGCCCTTCTCCCAGGGAATCCATATTCTGTGATGTTTTCCAAGCCTTGGCAATCAGTTCTATTCTTTTGTTGATAGTTTTCTCCACATATCCTCTACAGGATGCGAGGAAGTTGGAGGACCCTTTTAGATTTGTTGCAGGGGTGCAAGTAGTCGCAGGCATGGCTATTTCCAAGGAACTGCCAAGCAATGGAATAGGAAACAAAGCTTCCTCTAATTCCTTAATCCGGTTCTTTAGTCTGGTATTTTCGACTTCAATGACTCCAACGGAATCATGAAGAGCATCGTCAGTTGCCTTGTGAAGTTTAGAGATTTTGGATTTCTGAATGATGTTTTCTTTTCTTATTTTTTACATCTCTTTTTTCAATGATTAATTTTTTTGATTCGGTTTCAAAAACAGCGCTCTGGAATATGAAGGATTCATCTTCATCAAAAATGTTGGTACCAACCATGTCCATTGAGCAGGCATGTTGAAAATTGTGTGTGTGGGTTGATCAAGGTTGCATAATATGCTTTCCAGATCAGCGTCAAGATCCATGTCTTGACGGTAAATTTTGGGTTGCTATGCCCCCCCTACAATTATTTTTTTGTTCTTCTGCATGGGAAGCTCTTGAGGAATATGTTCATTGTATCTCTACAAAACTGTTGTGGATCTGTTGGCAGTAGTTTATCAAAAGATTGGTTGGCTCCAGACACTGCTTGAAATGAAGAAATGGAGGGGACAATATAACCCCCCGCAAACATTGCTTCAATGCGTGCAAATGGAAAATCTCCTCATTAATGACAATATCTATGTGTATTGTATGGTGACCTGTTAGAAGTAAAGCGTAGTTATTGCAAACTTAGAAGTGTGAAGGTGAGGGTTATGGCGAAGAACATTTAAGGATTGGAGGTTTCGTGAACGAACCAAGATGGTGGCGTGCGAATGACATTGCATGGTATTTGAAATTAAGACTGGGAAGCAATTGGAGGTTTCGTGAAGGAAGCAAGTTGGCAGCGTGTGAATGACATTCCATGGAATTTGAAATTAAAACTGGGAAGGGAGAAGAAAATGCTTCGCAAAAATTGCATTAGTGGAAAAACTTCTCCAGCCTTGTGCACATCAATGACAGCTTAGACGGTAGTTGCACGATGACCTGTTAGCATTAAAGATTTAGAAAGAAGACATATGCACACACAGACACACACACACACACACACACACAGATATATATATATATATATATAAACAATATTTTTTACTATGCACACGTGCGAAGGTAAGGGCCACAGGGAAGAGCAAGCAAGGAAGTAATGGCCAAGTCTGAAAGTGCATGGTTCGGGATCGTGGGTTCTCAGACAGGCGGGTTCAAAAGAAGGCCTCTATTGTTCGGTGTTCTACAAGTAGCACACAAAGATCCGCGATATACAAATTGAGAATTGGACTTGCGGGCAGGCCGAGATTTGATAAACCATCTACAGTTTTTGGATCGCGGGTTCTCGAGCTGGCAGGGTCAAAAATGACGCTCTATTGTTCGGTGCCTTGCAAATATCTTATGATAATAAATTGAGCAGTGGATTTGCGAGGTGACCGCCTCAGCATTCTACTCCAGGGATGGTGGGCTCCCACAAATGAGCAATACATATTTCTGAGTTGTACATTGGGTTGATTTCCACCATATATAAATTGGGTTCTCGGGCCGGCGGGTTCAAAATTGCCTAAGCAAAGAAAAGGGCTTCATCCGAATCCCACTGCACATATCATAATTCATGTGCAACACCAAGTCTATGATTACCAGATTAGTGTGTGTAGAAACGAGGAAAAAGTAAATATGTGCCTTTATAAAGTATGGACATGAGATTTTATAGATCCTGTACCGATATCACATTCCATACTTGTGGGTTCTCGGACGATAGGGGTCAAAAAATAGGCCTCTATTGTTTTGTGTGTTACAAATAGCACATACAGTTTTGCGATATACAAATTGACAAGCAGACTTGTCGGGTGCTGAGAATTTATAGAGCATGTACAGTTTGTGCATCGTGCATTGTCGGGTTGGTGGGGTTAGAAATGGGCCCCTATTGTTCAGTGCCCTACAAATTTCTTATGATGCACAGATCCCTTATTCCATAATTAGCCACTTATTTGGATCGCGCACTTGAGAGTTGCACACTGTGCCTCTATGTTTTGTGTGCTGCAAATAGAAATTATAGTTGGGAGATATACATATTGACAAATGGACTTGTGGGCTGGTTGTCTCAACATTGTAGTTATGTTATATGGAGGATGTGAAACGTAGCAAATTCTCGGCGCAATAAAAAGAAAAAAAAAAACATACCTACAAACAAGTTTGACAAATTCAGAGAAAGTAAAGGAAAAATTGTTTATTATGGAACACAGGCAAAAAAGAATGCACCTTTGCATTGATTCATGTACATCTCTGGGTAGGAGTTCTTTGCGCCTTCTAGTTTTCCTTTATGTTTCTATCAACAAAAGTACAAAACAAAAGGGATATGAACATAAGCTCAGATGTTAAGAAAAAGGCAACTACTATGTACATATACAAAAAAAAAATTGAATAAGATGAATAGAGTCACAAATAGTTTTTTTGAGGATGTACCTTATTTTTTCTTTTTTTGCACAATGTATATTTTATAATTAGAGTAGAGGACCATCTGTATGCTCACCAGAATGCTATGTGTAGAAATCAGGGATACATACATTCTTTGAAACATAGAAATATGAGTTTGCAATAAGTTTGATGTATAAGTCATAATTCAATTGCAATACCAATTGTATAGTGATCAGACCAATATGTATCTAAGAAAAACATATTGTATTGAGAAATGGGCACATTGGACTAGACATGGTTAATAAGTGCATTTTTCAGATGGGTTATGTTGTTCAGAAGAAAGCACAGACTCTATTTGCACATGTAGTTTTGAAATTCTTTTGGTCTGCCAGTATTTTGTAGCATGTCAATATTGAAGTCTCCTACAAGTACAATGGATCCGTTCAAATGGAAATGGTCCAATGCATTGGAAATAACATTTACTATGTTGGAGAATGTTGCATGGGGAGCAACGTACAAATTTAGTATTGCAACTTCTGTTCCATGGGAAAAAAATTTGGCAAGCACCAGTTCAACATTATTTTCTTCGATATGTATGTGGTCCAAAATTGGTACATGTTTTTTCACCAGTATCATCACCCCGTGTGTAATGTAACTTGATATGAAATTGTGATTTGGGAATTGTTTGTTCTGCATGCATAATGCCATAATATCAGATTGCATTAAATCATAGTCATTCGGTATATCATCCATGTGTGCATTTAAGTTGTGTCTGTTAAGCGAGAGAATTGATACAGATGAATTCGTTTGTACGGATTGGTAATCATAATGCAGATGTCATTTTTTGGTGGTCCTGAGTCGTTCCATCTCAATATCAACTTTTTGTTTCACTTTGAAGTTATCTTTTGTCAGAGGACTTAGTAAATACAAGGAGTCTATGCTTCTGACACGGGACAATGTTGTGTATACAAGTCCATGTGTTTGAATTCCAGTAGGCTGAAATGCAACATTATCAAGTGTTAGTCCTTGTGATCTGTGGACTTTACGTGCACATGCAAGTTTAATCGAAAACTGTTTGCGAATCTTTTTTTGACCTATCTTTGTTGATGTCGATATTGGCTTTGATATTCACAGAATAGGAGTCCAATCACTTGTTGTGTTTTAATTATATAGATAAGACAACTTGCTTGCTTGTCGCTTGCCTATATGAGATTCATGGAACTTAATCCAAAGGACATCTACTTTTTTTGTCTTTGTATAGCCTTTCAGTATTCCATCTGCACCATTCACCAAGCCATCCTTTAAATCATAGTTACAGGCATATATTTCAACTAGCATTTCTAATTTCAGTGTAAGGTGCAAAGATAAAGTGACTGAATGTTCATGACGTGGGACATTTCCATGGTTGTCTTCTTCCAAATCAATCGAATTGATGATGATATCATCGCCAGGCATGAGCTACAGCATGTGGCTACTATGCTTTGAAACATCCTTATTTATGTAGAACAGGTAAGGGAACGTTGGATATGTTGATGCAAGTCATAAGCACCTCAAATTGATATAGGTCAAGTCATCATATGTTTGGCTGTTTGTGCGCATTCTATTCAGAATTGTAATGAATGTTTCATCTGTCTAGCACATTGTAATATTCAACTCAAAGCATTTAATATTGTCTCCCCATAATTCATGGGTCACTGTTTCCATGTTAATGATAGGTTGTTCAAATATCAAAGAATCTTGGATGGGTTGTGGATGGTAAAGATCGCCACAGAAGATCATGTCAATGTTTCCAAAGTATTTGTTCTGTACATGTTTTATGCTTCTTAGCCGGCTGTCAATGGAATACAAGAACCAACTACCAATCAAATATGCTTCATCTATAAAGACAATTTGGAGTTCCTTGTAAATCTTAGATAATGTATCCAACATTTCCTTTCTAAGTGGAAGAAACTGTGACTTGTTAAAAGGCATTAAAAATACAGAGTGGACTATTGTTCCACCAGCATTGTATGCATATTTTCATGTGTATGCAACTATTAGGCCCTTTGGTTTCATAGGATCAGAGCAATTGTTTGAATCATAGATTCATATAAGCATTTGGAACAATGATTTAGCTGTGAATATCTTGCTTGTTCCTGCTCCGCCTGTAAGGAACATGTGCACAGGACTGTTCATGTTCAACCGTTTTTTAAGGGCAATGTCCTTTACAATTGTTTGTTGTTCACGATTCAACAGATGTCTTATTCTATGGTATTCATTATTTTCAATCAGGAAAGGATGTTTTGTAACTTGAAAACCAAGGTTGATACGTTTTTCACTTTCAGCCGCTGGAGGACGAGGAAAATCCACTTGTAAGTCATAGGACTCGGAAGGAGTTCTGGTTGTTTTTGGGTTTCTAAATGTCTCATCATGATCACCATGGTTTTCTAGGTCAATATGTGCAACTTCTAGATCGCCCCATGTTGGATTAACATTGTAGGTAAATATAGCTTCATTGATATGCACTATAGTCTCAAAGGCAACATATGCAACCTCCCATGTAGAGAAGTTATGTATTAATGTGTCTTCATTTTCATGGAACGGAACGTACAGCAGCAGTTTTTCTCTACAATAGTTTTCATAGTCACAATGTTTATTGTATTTGACAAACCATATAACAGAGGGTTTTTTTCTTTTTGATATGGGTGTACCATATTTTTTGTAATGCGATACGAATTCTGCTAAGAAGATATGCCTAATAGGAGATGGAAGTTGTATGTAATAATCAATAATAGAGTGACATATGACGTCCTCTTAATTGTCAGGTTCTTGTTGCAGCAAAACTAGTGGTTTAAGCATAAATGTGTGTTTTTCAAGTGGAGATGTGTTTATGAAGACACATTTTCCTGAACTACAAGTGAGGGGAAAAGAAAGGGCAATGTGAACTGCTTGTTGAGCAGACATTTGTTGAAGATTAAGCAATGTATTTCCAAGGGTGTTTATCATTTTTATGGAATCAATATGACTTCTTTCATGTTCTTTGCATATTTTTCTGAATGCAGATGTCATAGATTTGTCAATCTTCATCATATATGAGATGCAGTAGGATGTTGCAGCATATGCATTCAGCACGTACTATGCATATGTATTTTCTTTCCACATAACTAGCATGTCCTTGGAGAAACTGTTGTTCCAAATATGGGAGAGTTTTCGTTTAAGGAAAAGTGTTGGTTTCCTAAGTGTTATTTGTATGGCTTGGATGTACTCATCTTCTGATAGATTTACCTGTGTCAAGAAGGCATCAAAGCTCATCATTTCGTCAAATCCTCCTTGTTCTAGAAATGCGAACAAGGATTTAGATTTCTCAACAACAACACTGTCCTCTAAACTAATTGGCTCTTTGATTTTTGTAGCTCTCATTGGCAGAACGGGAAATTTGTATCTGGAATGCGAGCTTTTTCATTTTCTACAACTTCTTGTATGGTAATGTCTATGGACTTTCGCAAGGTCTGGTTCCAAATGATCTGTATTTCATGTTATGTATTTATTCACAAATTGTTCGATCTCTGAATTGTTATCAGCTCCATAGACCAGTGCACCCTCTATCCACAACAATATGTGGTCATGCTCATTTCCCCTATTCTGGAATTCAGTCACAAAAAATTAGTCTGATATTTTTCCGAAAAACGTTTCATCATGGCATATCAATTGTCTCAAATAATTTATTCTATGTCTATAGTATCGAGTACATGTCACCGGGTCTTTTCTTATGAGGTAGTCAATGTCATTATTTTCCAATGTATCGGTTTTTTTTTTACGTTTCCTGTTACTATGCAGGTCAGAAACGACAGCCACCAAT
>JASDQU010682777.1:22272-37077 GCA_032191745.1 Picea mariana | reverse complement strand
TATATATATAACTTGGACATCCTCAAAAATCCTTGGACTTTCTCTCCTAGAACTCTCTCACACGAAAACTAGCTCTTTCTTCTTCTTTTGTTCCTTCTTTTTCTCTGATGCCATATCACTTTCTTCTTTGCTCCACTCTCTATAGTGATCACTAGTTCTGCACACTTCTATTTTCCACATGCAGCCCATGTAACCTCCTTAGAGCATGGAAACCCTAACGATCTTTCCAATTCATCCATCTTTTTCCCAGGATATCTTGTGTTGTATTTATTCATAATTTAGAAGGATTCCCAAATATCTTATTTAATTCGGCATGCATGTGGTATCTTATGGATTCTTTTGTGCACGGTGAAAAACTTGGTTGATGTGCATGCCTTCTTTCTTATGTCGGGAAATTGTTTATGTGTGTGTGCAAAGTTGATGTGTGTGCGTAATATTGATATGTATTAATGCACAACTTACCCAAAACCTTGGTTTCCAACACCTCTCCTATCATGGTTCCTGATACCCATTGTTGTAAGAAAATTCAACTAAATGAAGATATTCCTCCCACCTAGAAGGCTTGTCCATTAAGTACATTCTCAACATATCTTCAATTCTCCAATTAATCTTCTCTATAATCACATCTGACTTTGGGTGATATGTTGTACTCAAATTCAAATTAGTCCCAAATCCCTTAAACAATCCCTTCCAAAAATTGGAAGTGAACTTGGGATCTCTATTTGATATTATTTCCTTAGGCACACCATGTAACTTGGAAATTTATTTTATATAAATCTCTACAATATTAGTTGCCTTGTGAGTTATTTTCACCGAAATGAAATGTCTAGTTTTTGTAATATTGTCCACCACTACCATGATGGAATCTTGTTGCCTTGTTGTCCTGGGCAGCTTGGCAATGAAATATATAGTAACCACTTGCCATTTCCATTCAGGAACATTCAGGAATGGGAAATTATTGTATTGATCTCATTGGATGTATATGATTATATTTTACCATCTGGAATTCCATGCATCAAGCTAAATAATCAGCCACAACTCTCTTCATACCGAACCAAAAAATACATGCCTCTTACTGTTGCAATATTTTTCCGGTACCCCTGGTGTCCAGCGTATGGTACATTGTGCATCTATTTTAAAAGTAAATTTCTCAATTCCCGAGAATTGGGAACATAAACTCTATTCCTGAACAAGAGGATTCGATCCTCTTCTAGCTTGTAATCTTTATATTTATGCTACACGTTATTTTTTTGTAAGCTTTCTTTAACTTGTGCATAATGTGGGTTTATTGCTACAGTTTCTAGGATTATTTCTTTTAAATCTATTATGCACATACTAATGGTTGTATCATGCATTTCATGCACCCTTCTGTTGAGTGCATCAACTTCTTTATTCTATTTTCCCTTGATGTGCTTGATGTCAAAGTCATATTCACTAATAAATTCCAGCCATCTAGTTTGTCCGACATTTAGTGTTGGTTGCTCAAACAAGTATTTCAAACCACTATAATCTTTCCTCAACTCAAATTTTCTACCCATGAGATAATGTCTCCACATTTTTAAGGCATGAACAATGGCTACCAACTCTAATTCATGTGTAAAATTATTTATTTCATTCTCCTTTAACTTTCTTGACTCAACAAATTACATGTCCATTTTGGGTAAGGACTCTACCAAGCCCTTCCTTGCATGCATATGTGCACACAACAAAATCTTCATATGGATATGCAACCTTTAAAATAGGTGCACTAGTTAATAAATCCTTCAAGTGTTTGAAACTCTCTTCACACTTGGTATTCCATTCTTTTGCAAGGATGTTATCGGTTGTGCAATCTTGGAGAAACCCACAATGAATTTCCTATAGTAAACAGCTAAACCAATAAATTATCTAACATTTGAAACATTCATTGGCTCTAGCCAACTTTTGATTGCTACAATCTTTTCTGGATCCACTGCTATGCCATCTTCTGAAACAATTTGGCCCAAATAATGAATTTATTTTTTTTAAAGTGCACTTTTTCAACTTGGAAAACAATTAGTGCTCTCTCAACACCTGTAGCACCATTCTCAAATTGTGTTCATGTTCTTCCTCTGTCTTGGAATAGATAAGAATATCATCTAAGAAAAACAATAATAACTTTTTTCCAAATAATCCATGAACGCTCCATTCATTAGACATATAAAGGTAGCAGGCACATTTGTCAACCCAAATGGCACCACCAAAAACTCGTAATGGACATACCTTGTTTGGAAGGTTATATTGCTAGTATCTTATTCTCTGATTCTTACTTGATGATAACCTAACCCCAATTCAATCTTGGAAAATATATTCACCCCTTTCAACTGATCAAAAAGATCGCCAATCCTCAGTAAAGGATACGTATTCTTTGTAGTAATATTGTTCAGTTGTTTGAAGTAAACAAATACCCTCAAATTTCCATTCTTTTTCTTCACAAAAATAACTGGGGAACCTTAAGGAGAAACACTTGGTCTTATGTACCCCTTATTCAACAACTTTTCTAGCTACATTTGTAATTCTTTTAGTTTGGGTGTGGTCATTATTTAGAGAGTTTTGGACACTAGGGAAGCTCTCATGACTAAGTCAATAGAGAAATCGATATCTCTTTTTGGTGGTAATCTTGGCAATTCCTCAAACACACCCTCATATTCCTTCAAGATTGGATAATATTCAAGACTTGGCTCCTTATCCTTTTTTGGATCTTCCATATGTGTTGCATATATTTGCAAACCGTTTCTAAAAATTATTTTCAATTGCAATGTTGAAACCTCCCTGACATATATAGGCCTTGGAATACCTTGAACTATCCTTGAATTCCCTTCTTTATCAATACATTTGAAAACCTTGTGGTAATAATCTAAGACAGCACTATGCTTGTCTAGCCAATCCATACCAATCAAGCAGTCATAGGACCCAAGTGGTATGATGCTCAAATATACCTTAGTACTGCCTCCATTCATGTTTATCGGGAAATCTCTTACAAGTTCATTGCTTTTCCTCTTGGTTCCAGTAGCTAGTTGAACTAACCAAGACTTCTCATGTTTACATTTATTCAAATTTTTTCTTTCAACTAGATTTGGATCTATATAGCTATGACCAGCTCCATAATCAATCAAAATAGCTATGGGATTATTATAAATCTTACCTTCTACCTCAATCATATGGGACTGATGGTTTTCTTGTCTGTTTTCCAAGGCTACATAAATCCTTGGCATGCTCCTATTCACATCCTCCATCGTATCCTCCTTATTTATGTTATGCATAGTCCTCAACTTATCTCCCTAGTGAGGACTATCTTTATAAATTTGTTCCGCTTCACATCCCCAACACTTTATGTGTTAGGGTCATAACCTCCCTAACCCCTTACGTAGTTAGAATGATATATTTTCCATGGAATAAAGGTCGACATTAATTAATAAGTCATCTTTAATAAATGTGAACAAGTCAATGTAAGAAGACCTAATAGAAGCTCCCGCTTCTAGAAATATCTTCCTCTAGAATGTTATTTAGAAGATAGAATTATTATAAATAAGAGTAGAAGGCATGACAAAGTCTTGTCTTGAGAATTATTGTAATAGAGCGTTGCTCTACTGGAGGTTTCCCCCACGAAGAGACAAGTAAACATTGCTTTCTATAAATAAAGGTATCGTTTTTTATTGTGGATCTCTACAGTTTTTTGTTCAGTTGGTATTTTTTGCAGTACTTTTTGTTTTCTACTTAATATAATAGATCAAGTACCTAACAAGCGGTACCAGAGCACTTTACTCTACAAAAACTATGGGATTTTTTTTCCATGGTAAATATGTGTACTACCTGTGTCTTTAAAGCACAGAGATATGTCGCTAAGCAGGTAAAATTACAGTGGGGAATAATACACGCAGTGACGCAACCGCACTCCTTAGAGCATGACCGCTCTCCTCAGGATCTTCTTTCTTCTCGGCCCAAAGAACTCCAAGGTTCTTCTATTTCCCTATCGGGAAATCTGCACCCACAGTTCTCTTCGTGAGATCCCCCTTCCTTGACTTATCGGAGGATCGGAACTCGTAGCTTCGCAAGTTCTTGGTTGATCGTTGGGCTCTCGAATCCCCGAGACCTGAGATGTCAGTCAACACTAACTTCCTCTTTCCTCTATCGGGACTTCGGCTCTATCGTGGATTCGCTACTCGCGATACCAAGCAATCGACTCTCCGACTCCCGATATCCAATGCGCCAAAACACTGATACAATCCTATCACGCTTTCGCTACTCGCCACTTCGCGTCCTCGTGACTTGGAGTACCCAATACTTGGGCGCTCACCCGGTGAACTTCTAAGTTCGCGAGATCTCCCGATCTCTGCCACCTGTCTTCTACTCACTCCTGCAGTCCCACACGCTACCCTTTGGTTGTCGGGGTATCGTGTCTCGCAAGATCGCAATTCTTGTTGCGAACTTTTGGAACTTCACCTTGCGAGTCCCCGATACATGATATGCCCGTAGATCCGATGATCCTTGTGGCTCGGCTCGACGGCTCTGCTCCTCCTAAGCTCCGAACCTTCAGACGTTCGCGCCATGATCTCCTTGCACCTCCACAAGATCTACGGTCCTCCAAGCTTCGCGAAATCTCCTAAAAGAATCTCAACCGTCTGCTCTCCCCTTTGATGATTCTGCGAAATGAACCAAGTATTTCTTCCCATGAAGACTGGTTCACTTGCACACAAGCTTTCAATGCTTGCTCGAACGCTTCGATGCACAACCCCTTTGTGCAACCCTTCGACAAATTCGAAGACCTACTCCTCCTGAGCTTTTCCACAACTCCGAGTCTCTTAGAAAAAGAGAACTCTTTGTGCGCACGCCTTGCGGCAAATATTCAACAACGTCTAAGTGTTGAAGCTTCGACTCTGTGCACACCTGCAGCAGTAGTCTTAATTCCCTTTGCTCAGAATCGCAACTCTGAGACTTCTTCTAGCCTGCGCACGCCTTGCATGGCTCCGGTGCCAAATCTGCACTTCTGGAAACTTAGAACAAAAGCTATCTCTAATTGAACCCTTCTGTCAACGCACTCCTTGCGGACAAATTCAACTGCACTCCTTGCAGGAATTATCTGGCTCAAATTAGAGAAACAATTGAAACTAATTCCTTGCTCCATCCAGACTTCAATTCAACCATGAAATCACATACACAGCATATAAAAGAAAATGTGTAATAGGAAGCAAACATTCATGAGCATAACATCAATACACAGAGAAACAACACAATCCATGAGCTTGAATCAATGCTTTCTTCTATTAATTCAAAAGATTGTACATGAGTGTTCTTCATACACTTCTCTGCTTGCTCTCTTCCTTTTTCTCTTGCTCAGGCTAATGTTACAATGTACAAAGGAGGGTGTCTATATCTGTTTCCCTCTCGAACTCTAGCTATCAAATCTAGAATTAAATTTCTATCTAACTTTTCATTAACTATCTTCAATGCCTCATCTACGTAAGGACGAGAGCTATCCGCTCAAGGTCCATTTACAATATACAAAGTGCGCCTACATAAATGGCTTCATTAAGAACTTGCGCAACAAATCCCAAAGTGTTTTTCAAAATTTGTGCTGGCTTGTCCAGTTGTCTTTCGCTCCGCGCTGGCTCGCTTGATGGTTTGGTGATGCTCCTGCATCATACTCCTCGGCTTGAAAACTTTCATGGGATCCTATCCATGAACTCTTGCATGGTATGTCCATGCTTCTGTATCTTAGCTTCAGTCTCCCAGCTGGCATCTTCAACTGGATGATTCTTCCACTTGACCAGATACTCAAAGTATTCCTTTCTCCTGGCCTTCTTACCCACTCTCTTATCCAGTATGCATTCTATCTGTGGCTTCTCTGCAATCGGCATCTACTTCGTCCACTAGATTATTGGTTGCTCAGTTGCAGTCTCTGCTTGTCCAGCCTTGTATGGATATAAATATGCGATATTGAATATCGGAGATATTCCGATGCCATCCGGCAGCTCAATCTCATAATCATTTTCTTCGAATTTTCTCAAGACCTTGCATGGTCCGATTTTCTTCATCTTCAGCTTATTGTATGTTCCCCTTGGGAACCTTTCCTTTCTCAAATGTGCCAGAACAAGATCGCCAACTTCAAACTGAAGTTGTCTCCGATGTTGATCTTCTCTGCGCTTGTACTCCTGATTTGAATCTATTAGTCGTTGCTTCACCTTACTATGAAGTTCCTTCATTGCCTCAGCAAATTCTTCTGCACTAGCGCTGCTAGTCGCAGTCTGTTCTAAATCCCTCAGTTCAGAAACTCCTCTTGGCTGCATTCCATACACAATCTGAAATGGACTCTTCCCTGTGCTCCGATTCACCGAATCATTGTATGCAAATTCTGCTTGTGGCAATATGCTATCCCAACTGCTATGGTGCTCTGTCACCAAGATTCTTAGCAAGTCTCCTAGACTTCTGTTTACCACTTTTGTCTACCCATCCGTCTGAGGATGATAAGCAGAACTAAATGCTAAGTTAGTTCCCAATTTCTTCCACAAGTTCCTCCAAAAATGCCCTATGAATTTAGTGTCCCTGTCCGAGACTATGCTTTTCGGCAATCCATGAAGTCGAATGACCTCCTTGAAAAATAGATTTGTTATGTGAGTCGCATCGCTGGTCTTCTGGCATGGAATGAAATGTGCCATCTTAGAAAACCTGTCCACCACCACAAAGATGGAATCAACACCTCTTTGGGTCCTCGGTAAAACCAAATCGAAATCCATGCTGATCGCCTCCCATGGCCTCTCTGGTATGGGCAATGGCTGATAAAGACCCGCATTATGCTTCCTTCCCTTCGAATGCTAGCAAATTTGACATCTGTCAACGAACCTCTTGACATCTGCTCGCATTCCTGGCCAAAAATATGACTCATTCAGTTTTTGGAATGTTTTTTCATGGCCAAAATGTCTTGCCAATCCTCCGCTGTGCTTCTCTTTCAATAGATTCTCCCTCATGGAGCATTTTGGAGTACATAGTTGATTGCCTCTGAACAACAATCCCTCCTGGATCATATAATCTATCCACGGGCTTCTGTCTCTGAGAACTGGATTCTCAGCTGCTTCATACGCCTCTCCAAAATATGCATCTCCTGTGTACATGTCCCCGAGATTTTCAAAACCCAATGTTTTGACTCAAAATTCCTGCAACAACAAACACTTCCTGCTCAAAGCATCAGCCACTTTGTTAGCAGTACCCGAAATATGCTTAATCACAAATGTGAAATTCTGCATATACTCTACCCATTTTGCATGTTTCTGATTCAACTTCTCCTGTCGAGTCACAAACTGCAATGCATGATTATCACTATACAATACAAATTCCTTCGGGATCAAGTAATGCCTCCACTTCTTCAGCGCCTGTATGATAGCATAAAATTCTTTATCATATGTGGAGTATTTCAGCTTCACTTCATCCAATTTCTTGCTTAAATATGCAACTGGTCTGTCTTCTTGACTCAAGACCACTCCTATGGCAAATCCACTTGCATCACATTTCACCTGAAATGTCTTCCGGAAATCCGGCAACACCAAAACCGGTCGTTCCATGATCTTTCGCTTCAACAGATTGAAGCTCTTCTCAGCCTCTGTTGTCCAGTGAAAAGACTTATGCCACTTCTTCACTGTGTCCATCATCCCTGCTCTAATTCCACTGAAATTCCTGATGAATTTTCGGTAGAAACTAGCCAAACCATGAAAACTCCTCACCTCGAATAAATTCCTCGGCGATGGCCAATTCTTGATCACCTCCACTTTATTCGGATCCATCTTCAATCCATTCACCGATATGAAAAACCCCAAGTAAACGAGCTCTGTCTTCATAAATGAGGACTTCTTCATATTAATCAATAGCTTCTCCTGCTGTAGCTTCCTCGTCACAATGGCCAAATGCTTCAGGTGTTCAGCCTTTGTCTTGCTGAAAATCAGTATATCGTCTAGATATACGACAACAAACTTTCCGATGAATTCCCTTAGGACTTCATTCATCAACCTCATAAACATACTCGGCACATTCGTCGAGCCAAACGGCATGACTAACCATTCATACAGTCCTTCGTTGGTCTTGAAGGTTGTCTTCCACTCATCGCCTTCTCTCATGTGAATCTGGTGAT
Organism: Picea mariana; assembly: GCA_032191745.1. Classification (NCBI taxonomy): domain Eukaryota; kingdom Viridiplantae; phylum Streptophyta; class Pinopsida; order Pinales; family Pinaceae; genus Picea; species Picea mariana. The sequence goes on along the minus strand of JASDQU010682777.1, from coordinate 28,940 downwards.
ATCCGCTTTTCAAATCTATCTTCGAAAAATACTTTGCCCCGCTCAGGCAATCCATCAGATCATCCATCCTTGGCAATGGAAACCTATATCTAATGGTTATCTTATTTATCACTCTATAATCGGTACACATTCTCCATCCTCCATCCTTCTTTGGACTGAGTACTGTCGGAACAGCACATGGGCTTAAACTTTCCCTGACCAATCCTTTGTCCAAAAAATCCTAGACCTGCCTCTTAACTTCTTCATTCTCTTGCGGCGTCAATCTATATGCAGCTTTGTTCAGCAAACTTGCTCGTGGTATGAGGTCTATGTGATGACTCACACTCCTCATCAGTGGCAACGAACGAGGTAATTCGTCCACTATGATGTCAGTGAATTCTTCCAACAGTTCCTGAATCTCATCTGGTAGATCATCCACTCTTGTGCTAGTCAGAACAATCCTCGGTTTCATGACCACAAAGAATTGTGGGTCTTCCTTCTTCTCTACCTCTGTAAGAAGTTCCTTCCCACTCATGAGAAGTATTGTGTTGCTCACTTCCGGTTTCACTTCCTTATCCTTTATCGGAAGCAACCTGTGTGTCCTCCCATCCTTCTCTAAAATATATGTGTTCATTCTCCCATCATGAACCACATTTCTGTCATATTGCCATGGTCTACCCAGCAATAAATGACATACATCTATAGGAATGAAATCACAGAGTACTTTATCATTATATCCACCTATCTTGAATTCAACCAAGCATTTTTTAGTGACACTTACCTGATGTCCCTTCTGCAGCCATGAAACTTTGTATGGATTCGGTTGATCAGTTGTCTCCAGTTCTAGCTTGTTCACCATCTCTATTGAAATGAGATTATTTGTGCTACCGCTGTCCACGATAACCTTGCATACTCAGTCCTTGGTTTTGCAAGCCGTTCTAAAAAGTTTGGTCCTCTGAGCTGAGTCCTCCACCTCCTTTCCGGGTGTTAAAAGGACTTTACGCATCATCAGTGACCTTCCACCTTCTGTGTCTTCGGTCTCAACATCCCGCTTCTATGCTTCGGTGATTTGAGCTTCTCCAACGTCCTTCTTTTTCTTTGGACACTCAAATGACCTATGCCCATTCTTCCCACATGTGAAACATGTGATTACTCCTCCTCGACCTCTTCCCCTACCTCTGGTACGAGGAAAAGTGTTTGCATAAGCATAATCTCCTCTCTTCTCTGTATGCTGCCCTCTTTGTTCAATGTATGGCCCTCTCTGTGAGGTTCCACCTCTTTCAACTCTACCCTGAGGTTTCTTCCATTCCTCCTTGGGCTTCTGATTTCTTTTCTGGGCAACTGCTTTGCCTCTGGGCTGACTTCTACCTCGCCCTCGCTGACCTTGCTTACGGCTCAGCTTCTCCTCTGCTTTCAGAGCCATCTGATAAGCATCCTCCACTGTTCAGATGGTTACCATGCTTAACTCATCCTGAATGTTGTATCTCAGACCATTCAGATATCTGGCAACCTTCTCATCATCGCTCTCCTGATGACCTGCTCTGATGTTCAGTCGATAGAATTCTTCAGTGTATTCTTTCACTGTCATCAGCTTCTGTCTCAGGTTCTGCATCCTCCTAAACAGAGTAATTTGATAGTCTCTTGGGATGAACTTCGCCTTCATCTTCGTTATCATTCGATCCCAACTCTTGATCTTTTGCTTTCCTTTGCAAAATCTGTCTTCTTGTAGCTCGTCCCACCATAAGGCTACATGTCCCTTCAAGCGCGTGACAGCATGTTTGACCTTCTTGTCCTCTTCGATCTCTTCATAGTCGAAGTAGGTATCAAGAGCTCTAATCCAATCTAGCAGCTCTTCTGCATCCAAGTTCCCCTCATAGACTGGGATGTCCATCTTCGCTTTCACACCCATCCTAGCGATAGCTTTAATTAATCGCTCAGTTGATGCATCTTCGGCTGCAACTTCTTCCTCGCGTTCAGCCTCAATTTCATCCTCGGAATCACTCAGATTCCCTGCACTAGCTATGCATCTCTGCGTTGTCTCCATCTCCTCGAGTCTTGCTCGGAGATCACGCATCTGTCTCTCCATTTCTAGATTTTCTACCGACCTGCCTCTTCTACGCACCTCTCTATCCTCTGGATCAGGTGACTGTCTTTCTCTTCTGGGCGGCATGGTGAATTTCTTCTTCTCTGCTACAGAAAGAAAAGAACAACCTTGCTCTGATACCATTCTAAAGTTGTGTATCAGAGTACCCTTTACCTCTTGCTTCTCTTGCCTGAAATATATAGACAAGAACTTGGCTCTGATACCACCCTGACGCAACCGTACTCCTCAGAGCACGACCGCTCTCCTCAGGATCTTCTTTCTTCTTGGCCCAAAGAACTCCAAGGTTCTTCTATTTCCCTATCGGGAAATCTGCACCCACAGTTCTCTTCGCGAGATCCCCCTTCCTTGACTTATCGGAGGATCGAAACTCGCATCTTCGCAAGTTCTTGGTTGATCGCTGGGCTCTCGAATCCCCGAGACCCGAGATGTCAGTCAACGCTAACTTCCTCTTTCCTCTATCAAGACTTCGGCTCTATCGCGGCTTCGCTACTCACGATACCAAGCAATCGACTCTCCGACTCCCGATATCCAATGCGTCGAAACGCCGATACGATCCTATCATGCTTTCGCTACTCGCCACTTCACATCCTCGTGACTTGGAGTACCCAATACTTGGGCGCTCACTCGGTGAACTTCTGAGTTCGCGAGATCTCCCGATCTCTACCACTTGTCTTCTACTCACTCCTGTAGTCCCACATGCTACCCTTTGGTTGTCGGGGTATCACGTCTCGCAAGATCGCAATTCTTGTTGCGAACTTTTGGAACTTCACCTTGCGAGTCCCCAATACACGATATGCGCGTAGATCTGATGATCCTTGTGGCTCAGCTCGACGGCTCTGCTCCTCCTGAGCTCTAAACCTACAGATGTTCATGCCATGATCTCCTTGCACCTCCACAAGATCTACGATCCTCGAAGCTTCACGAAATCTTATCAAAGAATCTCAACCATCTGCTCTCCCCTTTGATGATTCTACGAACTGAACCAAGTATTTCTTCCCACGAAGACTGGTTCACTTGCACGCGAGCTTTCAAAGCTTGCTTGAATGCTTCGATGCACAACCCCTCTGTGCAACCCTTTGACAAATTCGAAGACCTACTCCTCCTGAGCTTTTCCACAACTCTGAGTCTCTTAGAAAAAGAGAACTCTTCGCGCGCACTCCTTGCGACAAATCTTCAACAACGTCTAAGTGTTGAAGCTTCGACTCTGCGCACACCTACAGCAGCAGTCTGAATTCCCTTTGCTCAGAATCACAACTCTGAGACTTCGTCTAGCTCGTGCACGCCTTGCACAGCTCCGGTGCCAAATCTGCACTTCTAGAAACTTAGAACAAAAGCTATCTCTAATTGAACCCTTCTATCAACGCACTCCTTGCGGACAAATTCAACTGCACTCCTTGCAGAAATTCTCTGGCTCAAATTAGAGAAACAATTGAAACTAATTCCTTGCTCCCTCCAGACTTCAATTCAACCATGAAATCACATACACATCATATAAAATCAAATGTGTAACAGGAAGCAAACATTCATGAGCATAACATCAAACACAGAGAAACAACACAATCCATGAGCTTGAATCAATGCTTTCTTCTATTAATTCAAAAGACTGTATATGAGTGTTCTTCATACACTTCTCTGCTTGCTCTCTTCCTTTTTCTCTTGCTCAGGCTAATGTTACAATGTACAAAGGAGGGTGTCTATATCCGTTTCCCTCTCGAACTCTAGCTATCAAATCTAGAATTAAATTTCTATCTAACTTTTCATTAACTATCTAAATTCCTCATCTACCTAAGGATGAGAGCTATCCGCTCAAGGTCCATTTACAATGTACAAAGTGCGCCTACATAAATGGATTCATTAAGAACTTGCGCAACAAATCCAAAAGTGTTTTTCAAAATTTTTGTTGGCTTGTCCAACTGTCTTCCACTCCGCGCTGGCTCGCTTGATGGTTTGGTGATGCTCCTGCATCATGCAGGAATGCAGAGAGTTTCATGGGGCTCTCTAGAAAAAATGTTTCACCTTGTTGGAAACCTTTGTAACCCATTTTGATACCCCTCAAGTAGTACTGAAACAGACAAAATATGTACATGGCCATCACTCCCACATACTGACAGGTATATCGGGAGTCTCATAGGTCTCCTAAAACTAGCTCTATATTAGTCGATTGACCACCTGAATCTTATAGTTACACCAAGAACAAAACTAGGGAAGATACTCTCTAGTACCTGGGTAATCGGGTAGTATGGCTAAGGGTACGGTCGAGTCTCCTTAGTTGGTACCCTAAGATATTGGGTCAAGTACTATTATTCGACCCCACACATATATCAGAGATTTATAGCATAGGGAAAACCCTTGTCTGTAGGAACCATGTAAACCCTAACCCTCGGGAAAGAAACATAACAAAAAAAGAACAGACGAGATCTATTTCCACACAAACTTTCCTCCTGCATTCCAATTGCAAAATTCCTATAGAAGTTTTTCTATTAACAATTTGGGCCACTCATCACTGTAGTATTAAGGTTGAAGTATAACTTTGCATGAGTAAAAAAAATGAGTATAGTGGTCATGTTGTCACCCTTATTCAGGAACTATCCCATTGGATTCCTCTCCTCACCCTGATTGCAGTGGTACCTATCATTTTTAAGCCTTTTTTCAATGGACCCTACCCCCTTCCCAACACCCATATTTGCAACATATCTCATTGAATTCCCCTTTTCACCCTGATCATCGTGGTACATATCACTTATAAGCCTTTTTTTCTATTGTCCCAACCACCCTTCCCGACGCCCTTGTTTGACATATATCCCATTGGCTTTCCCTTGACACTATGCTCGTAGTCATATACATCACCTATCCACCTTTTTTAGTGGACCCACTTCCCCTTACAGGCACCCCTCTTCTCCAAATGGCCAACACTTGCAACCAAGACCTGCAAGTTGATATCAACCAAAACAAGGAGAACATCCAACAAGTGACTTTTGACATTGCTTCCATCAATTCCAAATTTACACACTCCCAGGGCCAAGTCCAAAACAAATTTGACACCATGGATGAAAAATTCACGAGTGAATTTGACACACTCAAATTCACTCTCAACCAATTGTTAAACCAATTCTTGGGCCCTTCCTTCTCAGAACAACCATCCCACTTAGATGGTGTTGACTCCTCCCATTCTATGGCCTTTCAATCCAACTCCTTTCATTGTGACCCCTGTATTTCTAGAGTTGAGGTCAATAAATTTGATGGCTTAGATCCCATTGGTTGGGTCACTCAAAAAGAGCATTATTTTTATTTGCATGGCATTATTGATGATTTGGCCAAACTTTGTTATGTTGTTCTCTATGTGAATCCTGAACGTTGGCAATGGTGGAAATGGCGTAAAAATGCACGCCAATGGTATATTTCTTAGACCTATTTTCTTGCAGATCTCTATGAACTCTTTAACACGGACACCCACTATTTAGGTCGTTATAACAAGTTGAAACAATCATGAACATTGGAATATTATAACCACCTTCGAGCACTAGGTCTTCAAAATGAAGGGCATGATAGATGCCTTCTTCAAGGAATTCTTTATCAATGGCCTAAAGGATGAAATATGAGCCCATGTCCTCATGGCTCACCCCCAGACTTGGATGGAAGCTACTAAATATTCCAAAGAAGAACAACAAGTTGTATTTCATTAGACCCAAAAACCCTCTTTTCTTTCTCTCCCTCACCCTACCAATCCTTCCCCTCCTTACACCCCTCTCAAGGTCCAGAAATTAACTCGAGCATAAATGGTTGAATGCCAACGCAAGGGTCTTCACTATAATTGTGATGACAAATATTTTCCCAAGCACAAGTGTAAGGGACAAAAAAAATTTATGTTCATTTCAGAGGATTTTGTTGACAAGGAGGTTGAATTCCCCCTGTGGAATATTTACCCCCTATAGATGACACTACTCTTCCTGCTGACCCACTAGAAGTTGAACCATTGATTTCACTGCATGCCCTCACTAGATTCCTTACTCCCCAAACCCTCAAGCTAATTAGATACATTAAGAATAAGAAATTCATTATCCTTTTTGATAGTGGCGTCACCCATAATTTCATTCACCTCTTCATTTTCCAAGAAATCAATTGCTAAATTTGTGTCGTCAACAATTTTCAAATCATGATTTCCAGTGGCAGTTCAATGAAATGTGGTGGGAATTGTGAAAATGTGTGCCTACAAATTGTTAGTACCACCTGAAATCTCATATGTTTGCTATAGACATGGGTGATTATGGCATTATGCTCGGTATTGAATGGTTACGCACTCTAGGCCCCATTCTCATGGATTTTAAGGAATTAACCATGCAATTCCAACAAGAGGGACAGTAGAATAAGTTCAAAGGAATCATCGCAGGATCCCTTGAGATCATCGATTACCATCAAATGAAAAATCTCCTCAAAAAAGTTCAGTCTGGAATTATTTCCCAACTCCATTCCATTCAAACAATTGAGACACCCTTTGTTCATCCTAACCTCCAATATGTCATCTCCAAACACCAAGTTTTTTTTTCCACTCCCTATGGACTTCCCCCTTCCCGAGGTGTTTATGATC
>JASDQU010682777.1:0-22222 GCA_032191745.1 Picea mariana | reverse complement strand
CCTCCAATATGTCATCTCCAAACACCAAGTTGTTTTTTCCACTCCCTATGGACTTCCCCCTTCCTGTGTTGTTTATGATCATTCCATTCCTCTTGTCCCAGGTAGTCTTCCTCCCAATGTTTTCCCTTATCGTCATCCCTTTCTCTAGAAAAATGAAATTGAGAAAATTGTTTAAAAATTACTCGACACAAGTGTTATTTTTCCTAGTACTATCCCCTATTCTTCTCACGTGGTCATGGTACTCAAGAAATAAGGCACTTGGTGCATGTTTCCAGACTTTAGCGCCCTCATCAAAATCACCATCAAAGACAAATTTATCATTCCTGTAATTGATGATCTCTTGGATGAATTGAGCAGTGTCGAGTACTTTACTAAACCTAATCTCCATTATGGATACCACCAGATACATATGAAAGAGGAATACATTCCCAATACTGCATTTAGAACTCATAAGGGTCACTATGAGTTCTTGGAAATTCCATTTCTCCTGTGTAATGCCCCCTCCACTTTCCAAAGTCTCATGAATCATGTCTTCCATCCTTTTCATCATCATTTTGTCTTAGTTTTCTTTGATGATATTCTCATCTATAGTAAAACTTGGACAACCCATATTTCCCATGTGAATAAAGTTCCCCATCTACTCTCTCAGCACCAACTTTTCCTCAAACAATCTAAATGTGCCTTTGCAGCCTCGAAATTCGAGTACCCGGGTCATATTGTCAAAAAGGATGGTGTAAGGGTGGATCCTAAGAAAATTAAATTTATGCAGGATTTCCATCGCCCTAAAACTCTTAAGATATTGTGTGGTTTTTTGGGTTTGATGGGCTATTATCGCAAGTTTGTTCATAATTATGGAAAAATTACAGCACCCCTCACTCCTATCCTTAAAAAGAATTCTTTCACTTAGACTCCAACAGTTGATCAATCCTTCCACGCCTTCAAAAAGGCTATGTGCATGACTCTTGTCCTTTCACTTACCGACTTCACAAATACTTTTGTTATGGAATATGATGTTTCGGGGAAAGGAATTGGGGAAGTCCTCATGCAAGATAGTAGGCCTTTGACCTTCACTAGCAAACAAATTTTGGAGAGAAATTTGGGCCAATCAATCTATGAAAAGGAAATGTTGGATATTGTGCATGTCATGGATCTCTGACATCCTTATCTATTGGGGAAACACTTCCAAATTATAATTGGTCACCATGGCCTCAAGTATTTTCTTGAACAACGAATTTCATCCTCGGAGCAACAAAAATGGGTGACCAAGCTATTTGGATATGATTATGAGATCATTTACAAGAAGGGAAAAGAAAATTTGGTTGTTGACGCTCTTTCCAAGAAGTATGAAGAAGAAGGGTCCCTCATTTCCATCTCCCCCATTGTACCATATTGGATCCAAGTTGTTCACCATGAATGGCTAAAAGACCCCAAAATTTATCGCTTGATCCAACAATTACAGCACCACTCTCTAGCTTCTCCAGGGTACTCTTAGCACAATGAAGAGCTTCACTACAAAGGTCATTTGTATTTAAGAAAATAGTCATAACTTCAATTCACAGTGCTTTCTGAGCTTCATGCTTCACCCACAACTGGATATTTATGGTTTACCAAAACCTATGAATGGGTCAAACATTCTTTTTTCTAGGATGGTATGAAATAGAATGTCCGCACCTTTATGGTTGAATGTGATGTTTGTCAATGCATCAAGGGAGAAACATTCAAATCTCTAGGACCACTCCAACCGCTTCTAATTCCCCATGCTATTTGGTGGAATATTTCTATGGATTTCTTTGTTGGATTACCTAAATCGAGAAATAAGTCAGCCATCATGGTGGTAGTTGATCGTCTTTACAAATATGCTCATTTATGTGTTGTTCAACACCCATTTACCATATCTACAGTGGCTAAAATTTTCATGGATAATATCTTCAAACTTCATGGCATGCCTCATTCTATTTTCTTTGACCAAGATCCCACTTTCACAAGCAATTATTGGAAAAACTTTTTCAGGCTTCAGGGAACCAAATTGCATCTCAGCACCACCTATCATCCCCAAAATAATGGCCAAAATGAAGTTGTCAACATATATTTGGAAACATATTTGAAGTGTTTTTCATCTAATAGACAAAATAAGTGGGCTCAGTGGTTACCCCTAGTTGAATGGTTGTACAACACATCTTACCATTCAGCCACTCGCATGACTCCTTTTGAATTAGTCTATGGAAAAAATCCATCGTCGGTTCTCTCATACATGCCATGTGTCTCGAAGGTTTAGGAGGTTGAAAAAAATATTACAATATGAGAGGCCATTATCCATACCCTCAAAGAAAATTTGGTCATGGCTCAAAATCGCATGAAGTAACAAGCAGATTAGGGTCATTTCGAACATCAATTTGTTGAAGCAGACTAGGTGTTTCTTCTTCTGCAACCTTATAAGTAGACTTCACTCAAAGTTGAATAGTGTCAAAAAATTTCTCCCATATTTTATGGTCCTTATCCAATTCTCAATCGAGTGGGGTATGTGGCCTACCATTCATCTCTTCCTATTCATTCTAAGATCCATCCTATTTTTCATGAATCATGCTTAAACAAAGTGATTAGAACTAAGTGCCAAACTCAAACCAGTCTCCCTGAATTGGATGAAGAAGTTTCCATTTGGTTGCAGCCACAAGCAGTCTTGGACCAGCAAGAGAGTTGTCTCCATCAGCGCACCATCAAGGAATTGTTAGTTCAGTGGAAAGATACAAATCCAAAATATGCCACCTAGGAACCAGCCACCATTTTGCAACAAGTTCATCATCTCAAGCCTTGAGGACAAGGTTGGTCTTCAAAGGGGGGAAGGCATGTTAGGGACGTAACCTCCCTAACCCTCATGTAGGTAGAATAATATATTTTCCATGTAATAAAGGTTGAAATTATTTAATAATTCCTATTTAATAAATGTGAACAAGTCAATGTAAGAAGACCTAATAGAAGCTTTTGCATCTAGAAAGATCTTCCTCTAGAATTTTCTTTAGAAGATAGAATTATTATAAATAAGAGTAGAAGGCATGAGAAATTCTTGTCTTGAGAATTATTTTAATAGAGCATTACTTTGTTGGAGGTTTCCCCCTCAAAGAGGAAAGTGAACATTTGTTTCTATCAATAAAGGTATCATTTATGGTTGTGTATCTCTACATTTTGTTGTTTAGCTATTATTTTATGTAGTACTTTTTGGTTTATGCTTAATATAATAGTTCTAGTATATAACATTATGGGATGTTGTCTTCGCATGTTCCCCAAGAAATCTATTGTTTTACCTTCACCTTGTGTTGGCTTCCCTTGATGATATGCTTGAGAGATATTCTTGACGAAAAGAAGTTTGAACCCTTTCTTCCTCTAATCCATATTTCCTTTCTTATTATCATCCCAAGCCTTTTAGAAAACTGGACTTCCCTTGTTCGTCTCATAAAAATACTTGTCCTTCCTTGTGTCTTCTTCCAAAGTCTTGGGCTCATCAAATTGGATTTTATCCTTTTAAAATGATAGAAACCCACTTAAGAACCTATGGATTTTCACCTTCTCGTCCTCGATGAATTCCATGTACGTCAAAATCTCCAAGAATTTCCTCGCATACTCTTCCATAGTCATGTTTCTAACTTGATCTCAAAGAATTCGTTTATATTCTTGTTATGGTAATGCTTGGACAAGTATTGTTTCTAGAAATATTTCTTAAATTGTTTCCAAGAAATTACTTTCTCATCAATATGCTCAACCTCCTTTAGTTGGTTCCACCATATGGGAGCCTTCCCTTGAAGATGATATATGGAAATTATTGCTTCTAGGTTTGATGAGTAATCATGTATCTAGAAATATTTTCTCATTCCCAATAACTAGGATTCAACATCGTTACCCTTCCTATCCTCTACATAAAATTGTGGTGGCTTGACTTTCATGAGATATCCTTGCAAGATACTTGAACCATATAATCTTCTCCTTTGATGTCTTACAAGGGACACACTTGGGATAATCTCTGATTATGAACGTGCATGAGCTCTTCTAGTCTAGTGTCCTGGTGAATGATGATGTCTATTATCACTCCTAGAGTTCCTAGATCCCTTGTGATCATCCCTTCTATCATGAGATTTGGATGCTTCTACTTGTCTTACACTAGCCGCTTGTTTGGTGCTGAAATATTTATTGATTTTCCTTTGTAACATATTCAAACTCTACTGCAGTTGAGTGTTAATTTGATTCTTCTCTTGTTGAGCTCTTATCAACCTCTCATTTTCTTCTTTGTAGCTATGCACTTCTTTTTGCAAGCTTCTCATAGTCTCAACCAATTCCACAAGCTCTTCTTTACTTCTATGTCCATTGGACTCAGTCTCTGCATTTCCTAGACTGATATGCAATCCTTTGATCTCATCTTCCTGGCTGTAAGTTCCCTAGGAATCCTCCATATCTTTAGTCTGCATATAGGAACCAATTATGTTTTGTTTGTATCTCTAATTCTGCAAAATGTGTGTGCAATGATTACTGATATAATTATGTGTATGGAAAAATATTTAATTAATTAGGTTACAAGCCATTCTTCAGCTGAATTTATGAAGAATATGAATGCATTGAACCAAATTCAAATTATTCACATACATTTTCCTTTGAATTATCTTTCCAGCGACTATACCNAATGCCTCATTATGATTTCTGAGCTAAAAATTATAGCTTTGTGAACTTTTCCATTTCCACTCAATTGTCACCTATTTTTACTACTACAATTTATATAGGAGAAAAAATTTTGCCACCTATAGAAGAAAATTCTTTAGGAACTAGAAAAAATTTAATCAGGCACAAATATTATTTATGATTTGGAATACACAACAACTTCCATATCTGGAATCTGATGCTCCTACAAAATTTTGTATAATTATGGAGTTGATCACTTTGCACTTTTACATTTTCTCCAAACTTAGAATGTTTAGCCAAAACTGGATATCTCCCAAACAGATCAAAACTAGGAAAATGTCCCTCAATACAAAGTTGTTTATATGGTTGAGGAGGTAAAATGTTGTCTAAATAAATTTTTCCAGGTTTGTGATCCAACGTCCCTTTTCCTCCTCTGAAGATTTCAAAAATCCTGAAATGTTTTTTAGGAATAATGGTCTTTTCCCTGTTTCAGCATATCCACTCCAAACCCTTTTGAATTTTTCCAAAATACAAACTTCTTATATCCATGCCTGCCTTTTATATGCTCTATAAAAACTTCATCTTTATCTGGGTCCTAATTACTAAGAACGACCCATATCTTTAAAAAACCATTATTTTGCAGTTTTTGGAAAATTAAAGAAAAAATAGCTAGTGGCCCTAATTGGAACTCTTGTAAACCTTTTCATTGTTGACATACCCATTGAATTCCACTTGATTCTAAATTTGAAATTTTGTGTGCTTGTTATGGCCAAAACAAGTTTTTTGCTCCATTTTGTTTTTAATCCTTGTTTGTATTTCCCCTTTCCTTCCCTCCTCTCTTCTTCTTTTCTTTTCTCTTCTGCCCCTCTTCTCGTCTTCCCCTTTTATCTTATTCCCCTTTATATTTTTCTTCTCTTATTCTCTTTCCTCGAAGATCATTAAAATCCCCTTCATCGACAGTCGAAGAAAAGTTCTATCGACAATCGGAAAAAATGTTTATCGATGATTGTGGAAAGATTATATCGAGTGTTCACGGTCGAGGAAAATGTCTATTGACAATTGGAAAAAACGTATACCAGTGATCACAAAAAAATTCTATCGGTTATTAGAAATCAAAGAAAAATCCTACTGGCGATTGACAAAAAGGTCTATCGATGATTACGGAAAAATTCTATTGGCTATTGGTGGTCAAGGAAAAGGTCTATAAATGATCGAAAAAAAGGTCTATCAACGATCATAGAAAAATTCTATCGACTATTGGTGTCTAGGGAAAAAATCTATCAGCAATCGAAAAAAAGGTCTACCAGCGATCAACGGTTTTCTATGAACTATGTTTTGTCCCCACTTTGCCAAATTTTTCCGAACTCTAAAAAGCTTCATCGACGATCTACAATTTTCTTCTTCAATGAACTAAATTGTGTTTAGACTTCACCAAAATTCGTTGAACTCCAAAAACTACATCGATGATAGATGATTTTCTTCTTTAGTGAACTAAATATTTTTCATACTTCGTCGAAATCCAAAAAATCCATTGGCATTTAGTGATTTTCTTCTTCGGAAAATCAAATCTTGTTAAGGCTTCACCAAAATTCGTCGAACTTTGAAAACTTAATTTTTTTTTACCAAATCTAGGGTGAATCTGGGTTGTCAATCTCAAAATCAAATGCAATATTGACCATTGATTCATCAAAAAATATTGTATGCCCCTTATCTTTTTCCACCATGGAATTTGTCATAACACATCATCATCTATACGAAATTTTTCAAAAATCTCGAAAAATTATAATTTTCAAAAATTTCATAATTTTTCTGAAATTTTCTTTTTAAACCACAATCGGAGCTCTGGACTTAGCCTCCTAGGGTCAAAAACAATCCTGCCACTATAAATTCGACATCCCTTTTCCAAATCACACATATACTTCTCTTGCAATTTAGGAAATTCACCATTTTTCCCAAATTCGACACAAATTGATACTCGGCAACAACGAATTTACTAATCCACACTAGTATTTGGCCCATATGGATTCAATATTGAATCAAAATATCTAATACCAAATTGCAACATACCCATGTTTCAAGTTGAGTCTCGTTACTACTTTTTGGTGTGCAGTGGGTAGACCTGGGGTTCAACATTATATCACCAACAAAAACCTAAAGATATCGGCCCTTTCGACATCACCCGCAAGCAGGTGAAGTCTCACCCGAGGCACTTATGGGGACTATAGGAACAAGGATTCTACAGTCGTGAAGGGAATCGAGACCGCTCTAACATTCATTCTAACTTAACATCCATTCAACATGCAATATCCCATATGCGTGAAACCATAACAGCATAATAATGTATGACAGATTCATCATAACTCAAATACATATCCATATTAACTCATAAGTATCTCTTACATGTGCACAATAAACAAAAATAAACCAACACATCATGACAACAAACGCATCAGAACATAGGAATTTAATATGGTTCAACCCAACCAATCTACATCCACAAGAGTTGGCTTCTTATATTATTCATTCATATTTAGTCCTCCAATAGGTGTGCATTGAGCTCAAATAAGATACATCAGTTCTATCCAAAATGACTTGGTCATTCGTGCATACAGTGCACACTTAGCTCAATCTCACTATCATCATATAACTCAATTTCATCTTCAAAACAACTAATCATCATCCCTCACTCATCACTCAAACTTCCATTATTCCTTTCTACCCAAAACCCATACATATTTATACATTGATACTAGGGCTTATTCGGTTACAAAATGGGCCAAAAGTTCTACCTACTGGGGCATTGGGAGATAGTTGGTGGGAACTTCGGACTTTGGAGATCTAGGAGAATTGGACAGGAGGTGAAGCTATGAACCCCCGGAGGCTGTCAATCCGGACTGACGTGGCACCATGATGTCATCCAAGGTGATGTGGGCCCACGATCAACGTGCCACATGTCACATCAATTCATGCATTTTGTAGACCCAATAGACCCATTAACACATGACATGTTTCACCCACTGAAGGGGCCACATGTCATCTTTTCCTTACCGTGTATCACACCTGGCACTCACCGCTTGGTCCATTTGGCGAGAGGAATATGAAGGACCCACCTATATTTTATTTTGTATCTAGTACATCACCATGTGAAAGGGTGGACTCTTCGGGAGTCTGGGACTTCAAGACTCCATAGGTTTGGAGTGTAGTCTCTAGAATAAGATGAAAGGCCCGAAGCATGGAACCACATGGAGAGATTTTGAGATCCTTTGAAACTTTGGACTTCAAAACTCCCGAATACTTGGGAAGTTAGAATTTATGCTCCCAAAAGAGTCGAAGGCTGGAGCGACATGGAATCACCTCGAAAGTTTAGGAATTTGGGGCTCCAGAGTACATGTGTGCCAAAAGGAAAAAGGAGCGTTCATCACCCAATGTCGAATTCTCCTCTAGCATGTGTGTTATATGAGGATTGAGTCTCATTGTTGGCTTGATCGGTGGATGGACCTTTCCTGCGAGAGGTAGGAACCCAGAAATGGTACCAACGAGATGGAGCCACGTGGGCGCCACATGGCCCATGTCTGACAAATGCCCGAAGAACTTTGGGAGGCCATAACTTGTAAACCAGAGGTCAAATTAGAGCCTGGTAACAGTCAATAGAAAGCTCTGGGGAAGTAGTAGAGGATGAATCATCTCATAGAGATGATACGAGATGATTTGAGTAAGTGAAATTTTGATGCCCCATTCCATAAAAAGGTACTTAAGGGGTTGGGTGTGTTACATTGTTCTTCCAAAGGGGTATCAACTTCCATTTGTATCTCTATAAAACTTTTGTATACTTCTTGCACTATGTTTTTCAACCTTACTACTTTATGTTCAACCTCATCCCACTCCATCATAACTTTTCTATATCATATATGCAATGTTGACTTATCATTTTTCACTTTGATCAATTGTGTTGCCATCGAATCTATGCGTAAATGTATCAAACAAAATATATGAGTGGAAAACTAACAAACGAATGTTGGCCATTCTGATAATTGAATGGTAATGTGTAGAATGCACAGGTTCATGATTCATTATGAACAAAAGGTTTTCTATTGAAGCATGTTGATGTATCAAAAAGGTTAGGGTGAGCCTAACCAAGGATGCTCAAGGAAAAGAGCAGGAAAATCCCAACATGGAGTAAATTGCAAAAGCAAAGAAAGGGAAAGGGGGGAATACTTTTCTCACTTCAAAAAATATGAATTGCTTCTAGAGTTGTAGGTATTAAAAGAGCAGTTGTGGAAATAGTACACTTGGTAAAAGGAAAATAAAACCCTAAGTATGATTAAATGAATAGGCTTGGATGAGTCGTGTTAAGTAAATCCAATAAGGCCTTGGAGTAACTCAGATGGAATGAAAGTCCCATACTATGTAGAAGGAGTTGTAAAGGGGGAAGAGCCCTTAACTCCTTTCTCGTTGTATATTATATTTTCTCTGGAATGAGAAATTGATGTGCTAATAAAAGTAAATATTTTGGCACCATAGTGATGATGGTTGTATGACATGTGTAGAAAGGAATTTGAGTTGTTAAGAAAGACACTTGCCAATGATGGAAAACCTCAAGCAAAGGATGACTATGAGAAAGTTATTGTTAAAATATTGTTGAAGGGATTTTAAAAGTGTCCATAGAGCACCATTGATGGGGTAATATCAGAGAAGGTGCTAGAATCCAGAGAAGGTATAAAAATGTCCATACCTGTGTGGAATAAGTCATGAAGGAATTTGGTAATAATTCCCTTCTGAAAAGATTTCATTATCTTAAGGATATGCAAATAATTGTGAGTGGATGTTGTATGTTATTGCTACCCAAGCGGGGTAAGATTCAGGAAAGAAGAATCTAGACAATAGAGAGAGGAAGTCTATGCAAGTCAAGCATGAGTTATAATCCTTGCAATAAAATGCATGAGTAATGAGTACCATGGTTATAATGACCAATCTGGGGAGATTGGGAATAAAGGTGCTCATAGTTAGCACATTGCAGGGAATTGCTTCGAGGAAATGCATGTTTCCATAAAGGGAAGACAATGGATTTTCCATTGAGAAAGGAGGACATTCCAATATATTACTTACATTTTATAGGTGTTAAAGAAAATAAATTTGGGTGGCCATGATTGTTGGCACCTTGGTTACTAATGAAGGAAGAATGCTTGGGTGCATTCAAGAGAAACGTATAGTTTCATATGTGTTGATTTGGGATCATGATCAGCCTGTAGTAGGAAGTACATTCCTACTACCATAATGAATGATAATGAATAAGACCTACTATGAAGAGGTTAGTTAAGCTCCAACACCCCATGGAAAAGTGCTTGTCATAAAGGGTGGCAAACTTGAAATCAATGAAAGGGTGCATTGGGTCTAAATGTGACCATGAATATTGGCACAATGATTAAAGACATTTGATATTTGAATTTCATTTGGAAATTTTAGTATGTTGAAAGGATGCATACGTAAATAATGATATTTCCTTTTTCTTTATATCCTTGAATAGATGAAAATAACTTGGACTGTTAGTATGCATAGTTTTGAAAATATAGTGTGCATGAAAACTAACAATTTGTTTGGCTGAGGAATGTTGAAGTTGTAGGAAGAAAGGGTCTTGGATATGGCAATGTTGTAAGACATAAGGAATACCAATTTCCTGTTGAGCCAGACTGTTATGGGAAGAAAAATCCCATACTTGTGAATCTGGTTTCTGTGTGGAACAGATCTGGAAAACAAATTATGGAATTTGGAAATCTGTGGGTGACAGATTTGCAAGAAAATTATGAATTAAAAATTGATGATAATATCTCATAATTTTTGTATACCTGTGATACAGGTGAGACAAAAAATATATGTCTGGTGAGGACAGGTGAAGTTTTTCAAGCTGGAAAGCATAAAAATGGTTGTTGATTGGGACAGGAGAACCCTATGGTAATCCATGATCACTTAGAATATGTTGTGTATTGGCAACACAAGCCGAAGGGATGCCTCGGCTAAGAAATTCTAAGGGATGCCTCGACTGTAAGGCTCAATGAAGTCTCTGAAATTCTTCTTTTGTGAGAAAACCTTGGCAAGGCAAGGTGGATCTCTCAAGGAACTATATAGCAGAGAAGGGGATTCCTAAGCCTGGGCATGGAGGGTGAGTGACTGCAAGGAAGAAGAGACTTTAATAATTCTTATAAACTACAGATTGGGGTCATGCACACAATGGGTATGTCCAGGAAAAACAGTGAGACAAGTTAACAAGACAGCCATGTGGATGCAAATCCATGAACTTCACAGATAAGTAATGTGCTACATTATGAAATTTTTCCTCTTGAATTTTGAACAACAGTAAAAATGTTTTCGCATGAAATTGTGATTAATATGCTTGTTGTCCAAGATTATTGAAGGCAAGTGACGAAGTTCAATAGTTTGAAAGGACTTGACCCAGAAAGAGGATCAAAATTTCTAAAGCAGTTGAATGACAAAGTCATGATAGTTGTTACTGAGAAAGAACATCGAGGATGGTGTTCCCTTTTAAGGGGGAGGGGATTGTAACACCCCTATTTTCCCCAACTTGTAATTAATCATTAATTATGATCACCATGCTATGGCATGGGAACAATATAAATGTATTGTTGTTTAGATTGCTAATAAATGGCTGTAGGGGTGAAGCCTTGAAGTATTGGCCATGATATGACTAGAGGAAAGAGTGAGGAAACTATAGAGAGGGTTCATTAGTTCAAATGACCCAAATTCTCTTTGTTGAGATAATAAGCCTCATTTGTATTCCAAGGAGGAAGCAGTTAAGGAAAGAAAGACTGATGGTTGAACAATCAAATACTCCCATGAATGGAAGTATGGAGGGTCTGGCTGGGGAGACAAAAAACTGCTAGCCCAAAGTACCACAAAGGGCAGTTTTTCCTGCAGGCCCAGACTAACCCAAGTTTCCTTCTGAAAGAAGGAACAAGACAGGTGGAGAACTTTCCTGAAGAGGAGAAAGGTGTGCAAGAATACACGCAAAGATAGACAAGAAGGGGATGCACCGAGGTGAATGTGTGACCCGGATATGCAGAAGAAAAGAGGAAGAGGGTGAGAGGCTCTCCAGCGAAGAAGAAGAATGGAAATCTTGAAAATTTGTTTTGGTTACTTGAAAGAAGAAGAGAAAAATATCTCTGAAAATTTACAAGAGAACGTGACCCAAGCAGGAGACTGCGAGCTTGATGTTGAGGAGGAATCTGATAAACCTCGCAGAGACTATGATAGAGAAAGAACCTCTAAGAAACTACAAAGGTTCCCTAGTGATATCATGGCTAAGCACAGGGGTGGACAGAGAATAAGAATGAACGCCTTTGAGCCTATGGTTGGGTGGAGAGGCTAACACCCACAATCAGTTGGTCAGATATCAACTGTAATATATAAGTGTTTCATTTACCCTGTGCACTTAGATTTAAATGCATGTTTTCAATGTATGAGTTTACTTATCTCTGAGTTAATTGGGTAATGTTATGTTATCTACTTTTAGAGTTATATGCATGTGCATGTATTTTATAGTTGAAGAAATGAACCTTTGATATTCTATAAGTTTCAAATTGTTTCTCTTCTATAATCCTGGTGCAAGGAATACACATATACTCGTCCGAGTATAAAAGCTCGAAGGAGATACCCGTGCACGGTGTGCAGGGCCAACACTTAGTGAAGCATTGAAAGGTTCTCAAGGCGAGTGAGCACAAGGAGTGTGTGGGAGACTTTTCTAAGTCTGAAACTTAGGAAGGATAGCAAGATTTAGGTCTCGAAAGGGAGGATTCTTGTATTTAAAGGATGAGTGGATGAGATCCGTTCGGGAGGAACCAAATTCTTTCATGACCATTGGGTCTAGAGAATAAGTTTGAGTGTATCCCCTTAAATTCGATAAGGTTTCATATGACCCAGGGTTGGAAACCCCTCGCTAATCCCAAAAGGACTGAAGCTACTCTAGCTTCGAAACTATGGGAATTTAAAGCTCCGTTACATATGACTTCACAACCCTCAAAAACAACCAAAGGATGTAGTTGCGAATTGATGAGGGTCATGGATCTGGGAATCCATTGGGAATCACTCTCAGTCATTATATTGAACCTAATAAAGAGGTTGTGCTAAGTACTTCTGTGAAGTCCCACTTCGGGAGACTAGAAGTGGCCTAATGCCAAAACTCCTGAATTCCAGAGTAGCAAAGTTAATCTAGGCCATTGAGATTAGAGAGATGTGTGTCCATAGATCAATGGTTATCCATAAGTCCAATCATATGGTGGTATCGAAATGCAATCACAAGAGCATGAAAGTTTCATGAAGATACACAAGTCGGAGTAAATACTAGTCGTGGACACTAGGTGAACGTGGTGATAGATCGAGTGTGGTTCGGAGTTCAGAACTCCAGGAGGAATCTGAAAAATAAATGACAAAACTCATGAATGTCGAAGTTGCGAAGTAATATGGATCATTGATCTAAGGACCCTTCGGGATCCCTCTCAATCGTTTGATCAACCAAGAATAAGGACTTATGTAAAACACTTCGGTGAAGTCCTAATCCAGGAGGAAAGGAGTGTGGAGTAGGTAGAAACCCCTGAATCTCAGAGTTATGAATTAGCATGAGTCATACATTCATTGATCTACGTGTACACACCTTGATCGTCGGATATAAGGGGCGTTGGGTGATAGCTGGCGGGAACTTCGGACTTTGGAGATCTAGGAGATTTGGAAAGGAGGTGAAGCTATGAACCCCCAAAGGCTGTCAATCCGGACTGACGTGGCACCGTGACATCATCCAAGGTGATGTGGACCCATGATCAACGTGCCACATGTCACCTGGACTCATGCATTTTGCAAACCCAATAGGTTGATTAACACGTGACACGTCTCACCCACTGAAGGGGGCACATGTTATCTTTGCCTTACTGTGTATCACACCTGGCACTCATCGCTTGGTCCATTTGGCAAGAGGAATATGAAGGACCCACATGTATTTTATTTTGTATCTAGTACATCACCACTTGCGAGGGTGGACCCTTCAGGAGTCCGAGACTTCAGGACTCCATAGGTTTGTACTGTAGTGTCTAAAATAAGCTGAAAGGCTCGAAGGATGGAGCCACATGGAGAGATTTCGAGATCCTTTGAAACTTTGGACTTCGTAACTCCCAAATAATTGGGATGTTAGAACTTATGCTCCCAAAAGAGCCGAAGTCTGGAGCTACATGGCAGCACCTCGGAAGTTCAGTAATTTGGGGCTCCAGAGGAGATGTGTGCCAAAAGGAAAAAGGGATGTTCAGCACCCAACGTTGAATTCTCCTCTAGCATGTGTGTTAGATGAGGATTGAGTCTCATCTTTGGCTTGATCGGTGGATGGACCTTCCCTGCGAGAGGTAGGAACCCAGAAATGGTACCAACAAGAAGGAGCCACATGGCCCATGTCTGATAAATGCCCGAAGAACTTCGGGAGGCCATAACTTGTAAACCAGAGGTTGGATTAGATCCCAGTAACAGTCATTAGAAGCTACGGGAAAGTAGTAGAGAATGAATCATCTTAGAGAGATGATACGAGATGATTTGAGTAAGCGAAATTTTGATGTCCCATTCCTTAAAAAGGTACTTAAGGGGTTGGGTGTGTTACATTGTTCTTCTAAATGGGTATCAACTTCCATTGGTATCTCTATAAAACTTTTGTATACTTCTTGCACTGTGTTTTTCAACCTTACTAATTTATGTTCAAACTCATCCCACTCCATCATAACTTTGCTATATTATATATGCAATGTTGACTTATCGTTTTTCACTTTGGTCAATTGTGTTGCCATCGACTCTATGCATAAATGTATCAAACAAAATATATGAGGGGAAAACTAACAAACGAATGTTGACCATTCTGATAATTGAATGGTAATGTGTAGAATGCACAGGTTCATGATTCATTATGAACAAAAGGTTTTCTATTGAAGCATGTTGATGTATCAAAAAGGTTAGGGTGATCCTAAACAAGGATGCTCAAGGAAAAGAGCAGGAAAATTCCAACATGGAGTAAATTGCAAAAGCAAAGAAAGGGAAACGGGGGAATACTTTTCTCACTTCAAAAAATCTGAATTGCTTCTAGATTTGTAGGTATTAAAAGAGCAGTTGTGGAAATAGTACACTTGGTAAAAGGAAATTAAACCC
Source organism: Picea mariana (assembly GCA_032191745.1). Taxonomy (NCBI): domain Eukaryota; kingdom Viridiplantae; phylum Streptophyta; class Pinopsida; order Pinales; family Pinaceae; genus Picea; species Picea mariana. The sequence goes on along the minus strand of JASDQU010682777.1, from coordinate 7,375 downwards.
CTAAGTATGATTAAATGAATAGGCTTGGATGAGTCGTGTTAAGTAATTCTAGTAAGGCCTTGGAGTAACTCAGATTGAATGAAAGTCCCATACTATGTAAAAGGAGTTGGAAAGGGGGAAGAGCCCTTAACTCCTTTCTTGTTGTATATTATATTTTCTCTGGAATGAGAAATTGATGTCCTGATAAAAGTAAATATTTTGGCACCATAATGATGATGGTTGTTTGACATGTGTAGAAAGGAATTGGAGTTGTTAAGAAAGACACTTGCAAATGATGGACAACCTCAAGCAAAGGATGACTATGAGAAAGTTATTGTTAAAATATTGTTGAAGGGATTTTAAAAGTGTCCATAGAGCACCATTGATGGGGTAATATCAAAGAAGGTGCTAGCATCTAGAGAAGGTATAAAAATGTCCATACCTGTGTGGCATAAGGCATGAAGTAATTTGGTAATAATTCCCTTCTGAAAATATTTCATTATCTTAAGGATATGCAAATAATTGTGAGTGGATCTTGTATGTTATTTCTACCCAAGCGGGGTAAGATTCAGGTAAGAAGAATCTAGACAATAGAGAGAGGAATTCTATGCAAGTCAAGCATGAGTTATAATCCTTGCAATAAAATTCATGAGTAATGAGTACCATGGGTACAATGACCAATCTGGGGAGATTGGGAATAAAGGTGCTCATAGTTAGCACATTCTATGGAATTGCTTCTAGGAAATGGATGTTTGCATAAAGGGAAGACAATGGATTTTCCATTGAGGAAGGAAGACATTCCAATATATTACTTACATTTTATAGGTGTTAAAGAAAATAAAATTTGGGTGGCCATGATTGTTGGCACCTTGGTTACTAATGAAGGAAGAATGCTTGGGTGCATACAAGAGAAATGTATAGTTTCATATGTGTTGATTTGGGATCATGATCAACCTGTAGTACGAAGTACATTCCTACTGCAATAATGAACGATAATGAATAAGACCTACTATGAAGAGGTTAGTTAAGCTCCAACACCCCATGGAAAAGTGCTTGTCATAAAGGGTGGAAAACTTGAAATCAGTGCAAGGGTGCATTGGGTGTGAATGTGACCATGAATATTGGCACAATGATTAAAGACATTTGATATTTGAATTGCATTTGGAAATTTTAGTATGTTGAAAGGATGCATACGTAAATAATGATATTTCCTTTTTCTTTGTATCCTTGAATAGATGAAAATAACTTGGACTGTTAGTATGCATAGTTTTCAAAATATAGTGTGCATGCAAACTAACAATTTGTTTGGCTGAGGAATGTTGAAGTTGTAGGAAGAAAGGGTCTTGGATATGGCATTGTTGTAAGCTATAAGGAATACCAATTTCTTGTTGAGCCAGACTGTTATGGGAATAAAAATCCCATACTTGTGAATCTGGTTTCTGTGGAATAGATCTAAAAAGAAAATTATGGAATTTGGAAATATGTGGGTGACAGATTTGCAAGAAAATTCTGAATTAAAAATTGATGATAATATCTCATAATTTTTTGTATACCTGTGATACAGGTGAGACAAAAAATATATGTCTGGTGAGGATAGGTGAAGGTTTTCAAGATGGAAAGCATGAAAAAGGTTGTTGATTGGGACAGGAGAACCCTGTGGTAAGCCATGATCACCTAAAATATGTTGTGTTGTGGCAACACAAGCCGAAGGGATGCCTCGACAGAGCAAGTTTGAGGGACACATCGACTGTAAGGCTCAATGAAGTCTCTGAAATTCTTCTTTTGTGAGAAAGCCTTTGCAAGGAAAGGTGGATCACCCAAGGAACTGTATAGCAGAGAAGGGGATGCCTAAGCCTAGGCATGGAGGGTGAGTGACTGCAAGGAAGAAGAGACTTTAATAATTCTTATTAACTAAAGATTGGGGTCATGCACACAATGGGTATGTCTAGGAAAAACAGTGAGCCAAGATAACAAGACAGCCATGTGGATGCAAATCCACAAACTTCACAGATAAGTAGTGTGCTACATTATGAAATTTTTCCTCTTGAATTTTAAACAACAGTAAAAATGTTTTCGCATGAAATTGTGATTAATATGCTTGTTGTCCAAGATTATGTAAGGCAAGTGAGGAAATCCAAGAGTCTGAAAGGACTTGACCCAGAAAGAGGATCAAAATTTCTAATGCAGTTGAATGACAAAGTCATGATAGCTGTTACTGAGAAAGAACATCGAGGATGGTGTTCCCTTTTAAGGGGGAGGGGATTATAACACCCCTATTTCCCCCAACTTGAAATTAATCATTAATTATGACCACCATGCTATGGCATGGGAACGATATAAATGTATTATTGTTTAGATTGCCAATAATTGGATGTGGGGGTGAAGCCTTGAAGTACTGTCCATGATATCACTAGAGGAAAGAGTGAGGAAACTATAGAGAGGGTTCAATAGTTCAAATGACCCAAATTCTCTTTGTTGAGATAATAAGCCTCGTTCGTATTCTAAGGAGGAAGCAGTTAAGGAAAGAAAGACGGGTGGTTGAACATCAACTACTCCCATGAATGGAAGCATGGAGGCTCTTTCTGGGGGGACAAAAAACTGCTAGCCCGAAGTACCACAGAGGGCAGTTTTTCCTACAAGCCCAGACTGACCCGAGTTTCCTTCTGAAAGAAGGAACAAGACACGTGGAGAACTTTACTAAAGAGGAGAAAGGTGTGCAAGAATACACGCGAAGACAGACAAGAAGGGGACGCACCGAGGTGAATGTGTGACCCGGATATGCAGAAGAAAAGAGGAAGAGTGTGAGAAGCACTCCAACTGAGAAGAAGAATGGAAATATTGAAACTTTGTTTTGGTTACTTGAAAGAAGAAGAGAAAAATATCTCTGAGAATTTACAGGAGAACGTGACCCGAGCAGGATACTGCGAGCTTGATGTTGAGGAGGAATCTGATAAACCTCGCAGAGACTGTGACAGAGAAAGAACCTCTGAAAAACTACAAAGGTTCCCTAGTGATATCATGGCTAAGCACGGGGGTGGCCAGAGCAATAAGAATGAACGCATCTGAGCCTATCATTGGGTGGAGAGGCTAACACCCACAGTCAATTGGTCAGATATCAACTGTAATAGATAAGTGTTTCATTTACCCTGTGCACTTAGATTTAAATGCATGTTTTCAATGTTTGAGTTTACTTATCTCTGAGTTAATTGGGTAATGTTATGTTATCTACTTTCAGATTTATATGCATGTGCGTGCATTTTATAGTTGAAGAAATGAACCTTTGATATTCTATAAGTTTCAAATTGTTTATCTTCTATAATCATGGGGCAAGGAATACACATATACTCATCCGAGCATAAAAGCTCAAAAGAGATACCCATGCACAGTGTGCAATGCCAACACTTAGTGAAGCGTTGAAAGGTTCTCAAGGCGAATGAGCACAAGGAGTGTGTAGGAGACTTTTCTAAGTCTCAATCTCAGCAAGGATAGCAAGATTTAGTTCTCAAAAGGGAGGGTTCTTGTATTTGGAGGACGAGTGGACGAGATCGATTCAAGAGGAACCAAAGTCTTTCACGACCATTGGGTCTGGAGAAGAAGTTTGAGTGTAGTCCCTTGAATTCAATAAGGTTCCATATGACCCAGGGTTGGAAACCCCTCGCTAATCCCAAAAGAACTGAAGCTAATCTAGCTTCGAAACTGCGGTAATTTAAAGCTCTGGTACATATGATTTCACAACCCTTGAAAACAAATGAAGGATGTAGTTGTGAATTGATGAGGTTCATGGATCTGGGAATCCATTGGGAATCACTCTAAGTCATTAGATTGAACCTAATAAATAGGTAGCGCTAAGTACTTCGGCGAAGTCCCACTTCGGGAGAATAGAAGTGGCCTAACACCAAAACTCCTGAATTCTGGAGTAGCGAAGTTAATTTGGGCCATTGAGATTAGAGAGATGTGTGTCCATAGATCAACGGTTATCCATAAGTCCGGTCATCCGGTGGTATCGAAATGCAATCACAAGAGTGTGAAAGTTTCATGAAGATACACAAGCTGGAGTAAATACTAGTCATGGACACTAGGTGCATGTGGTGATAGATCGGGTGTGGTTTGGAGTTCAGAACTCCAAGACGAATCTGGAAAATACAAGACAAAACTCATGAATGTCGGAGTTGCAAAGAAATACGGATCATTGATCTAAGGACCCTTCGGGATCCCTCTCAACCATTTGATCAACCAAGAATAAGGACTTATGTACAACACTTCAGCGAAGTCCTACTCCAGGAGGAAAGGAGTGTGGAGCAGGTAGAAATCCCCAAATGTCAGAGTTACAAATTAGCCTGAGTCATACATTCATTGATCTACATGTACACACCTCGATCGTCGGATATAAGGAGCGTTGGGAGATAGCTGGCAGGAACTTCAGACTTTGGAGCTCTGGGAGCTGATCATGATCCCAAATCAACACATATGAAACTATACGTTTCTCTTGAATGCACCCAAGCATTCTTCCTTCATTAGTAACCAAGACTTGAAAAACTTGAAAATTATTGCAAGTGGATGTTATGTGTTTAAAGCAAAAGGATCAGTTTGCAACACATAAATTAAAGGATTATTTATGCAAATTACACATAGATAGCAGCATAATCAATGAACATAAACACATAAGCACAGCAATTGATAAAGGAGTTCACCCCTCTTATGGGCTACATCTCCTGGTCCAGCTTCCAATGGATCATTATTATTAATTTCTCAAAACGTTCTCAAAAACATGTCTTACAATGCTCAAACTGACAAACCGACTGCTCCAATGGCTTCAGAGCATCCCAAAACCCCTGTCTGGGCTCTTTTGGCACCTCAATCGATCGAAAAACGAAGAAGTTAGGCCTCCTGGAAGTCCCCTCTTCAAGCTTGTTGTCTCTACATCTACAAAACGCACCTCCCTTGAATGAACCTGGCTCACACGCATTTTAAAGTGTGAAAACCCAGCACCAGGCGCAACCGCACCAACAGTGCAAACCGTAGAACAGTTAAGGGCGCGCCAGCCCCTAACCGCCTCGGCACCTGGGCGTATGGCGCATGTAACCGTATGCTTGGAAAAAAGGTGGTTAGAACTGTTACAATGGGTGTAACCTCCCACGCTCTGGATTAGGGTCATATGCCAATAGCAAAAACCGTGGGCTATCCAAACCCCCCGCACCAAACAACTACGCGCATACATTTTAATATAGTTGTATGGTTATACAATAGGACCACGGGTTATATGTTTATAAACCCGCGCGCATATTATACCACCAGTCACATTGCATATAACAAAAACCACGGGCCGCGGATAAGCCCCGGCCCGACCTCCCGCCAATACAAAATACATGTAATTTAAAACAATTGTTACACATATATATTACAAGGAATAAGCGGCGGCTTAATGGTCGGATGGAGGTTGTAAAGGTTTGCATGGTGGGGAGGTCCCGGGGTCGAACCCAGCAGCCTCCAATACATTTTACATATAACCAAAAACCAAATAATGAGTGACATGTGGCGCCCACCGATTGGGCCACGTGTCCTCATACCATTTGCCCATAAACGGACCCGTGTCAGCTCCTGACTCTCCATCTATCAACCAACCAACATCTTCCATGTCACCCCTATACGGTCGTACGGTCCTGCCACGTCAAACCATACGGACTGTACGAACTGGTACAGTCAGCATCAAATTTTTTTTTACCTATTTGGCTTGACGAACAAATCGCGATATCTTCTCCATATGGAGTCCATTTGACAAAGTAAATATACCGCCAGAATCAGGAAGACGAGACAGACACAATGGCATTGTTTTCGTCACATTCCGAGCACTTTGAAATTTGAGCAAAATTTGATCCCCTGATCACACCTCCCCATTGGGAAGATTTTGGACCTCCAAAAGACTATCTCAGTCTATGCGAAGATGAGGGTATAGTTCCCTCACCCTTCCAACCTCAATCCACTTGGCCTTGCTTGGATTCATCCCTTTAAGACCAACTCGCAGATACTCCACATTTCCTCGCTTCGAAGTTCGCATCCTCCTGTCAAGGATGGTGTCTTCCTGCAGTTCTGTTAGATACTCTGGAGAAAAATCATCTATGGAAGGAATCTGAACATGCTCTCCTTGATCATCAATAAATGGAGGCTCATACAACTTCAAATTCTCAACATTAACAACTGCATACATCTACATATAAGGAGGCAAATCTAAACGAAAAGCATTGTTACCAATCTTGTCAATAATTTTGAAGGGACCATATCGAATTGGTTTCAACTTTTTACCTTCTCCTTTAATCCTCTCCTTGCTGATGTAAAGCCAAACTTCATCACCAACTTCGAAACTGTGATCAACACGATGCTTGTCATGTCTCGTTTTGTACTTGGCCTGACTCTTTTCCAACTGCTCTTGCACCACCTGATGTATCAACTGAATTTGTTCAATGAACTTCTCTTCCCTATCAATGTCATATTGACCATCGACAGCAATATATTTCCCAAAGATAAAATCTAAAGGCGACTTGGGCAAATAGCCAAAACATGCCTCAAATGGTGACGTTTGAGTCAAAGAGTGCTTAGCTCGATTGTACGCATGTTGAACGTAGTGTAAATGTTTATCCCAAAGTTTAGGATGCTTGCTGCAATAAGCACGAAGAAGATGTACCATTGTACGATTCACCACCTCTGTCTGACCATCTGTCTACAGATGAAAAGTTGTGCTCTTTTTAAGCTTTGTGTCCATGAGTGCCCACAAACTCGACCAAAAACTTCCAACAAATCAAGAATCCCGATCAGAAATAATGGACTTGGGCAAACCAAAATGCACCTAAACATTTTGAAAGAACAACTATGTCGTTTGTTCTGCTGTTACCTACTTAGTACAAGGCATCAAAATACACATCTTACTAAAATGATCAACCACAACATAAAGATAATCATGACCTCTTCTCAACATAGGTAAACCACCAACAAAATCCATGGAAATACTTTCCCAAGGTCGAGAAGGAACTAGAAGTGGAGTGTACAAACCCAACTTTCGATTACTAGGTTTACTTGTAGCACACAACGAATATCCTCGACCATGTCGCGAAACACTTTCATTCATCTTAGGCCAGTAGCAGTATCTTTGCAAATTAGCGACTGTCTTGCCTACACCAAAATGACCAGCAATAAGAGAAGAATGCGCTTATCTTATGATGTTGATTATTTCTCCCTGTGGAATACACAACTTGCCAAGATGATACAAGAGATTATTATGCACATGATAATCCAATTCTTCAACATGGTTAGAGTGGCACAAAGTTTCATACACTTCCTTAAAGTCAGTATCTAAAGCATATTGTTCCACATAACTTTCATGCATTATAGGACTCTGCTTAAG
>JASDQU010682776.1:32984-46043 GCA_032191745.1 Picea mariana | reverse complement strand
GTGAGGGTTAAAACAAGGTGTAATCGCACGGTGAAAACTCAAGTAAAAAGGGAGGGTGTCGAGATTACAACTCAAGGGAAAACACAGAGGAACTTGTTGCAAATAAACACTTGGCAGAGGGATGATCCTACAGTTATTATCCATGCACAGGAAAGTAGGTCATTTGAATCTAAATATTTAGCACCGGAGTGAAAGACAGTCGATTCGGATTCTAGTCGTCTGCTCAGGCACAGACTAATAACTTAAAGGATCACAGAACAGAGGATAAAAACACAAATCTGCATCCAGATCTTCTCCGTGGAGAAGCAAATAATGAAATAAAAGCGCAATCAAGGAATAAAGAAAATGCAAGTAGGAGATACAAAAGCGCAGGCAAGGTTTTAAGTCTGGGGCTCATTGTGGTCACGCGCAAATAGACAGTAACTCAGAAATAACGGATACGTTGGATAGCAGGGGTTCTTACTGAATGAATCAAGTGACAAGTGAATTAAAATTTTCGTAGAAATACATGAGCAAGGAAAGCTCATGGCAATGAAATCTTCACCCGAGTACAGTAAAATAAACAAGTGTAAATTAAATTGCATTGCAAGTAACAACTTTAATGGGCGTACCTTAGCCAAATGCGAATTCTATGAAGTCGTTGTCCCACGTGCGCTCCTTCCAGCTCTCGCTTGCCAACCAATGTGACCTCACCGGTACCTCCCAGCCAATGCTAGGGGTACTCTTCTTCCCCCTGAGCCCCCCAAGCCACAAAGGGGCCACGCACACAATACTAGAGAATGCTAGCATCCAGATCACCTCGCAAGGTCGAGCTACCACTCGTTACCCAAGATGGGTATCCCAACTCCCACAAGAGAAAGTTCAGTCAAGATAAAATTTCAGCAACGTAACGTTACACAAGCCAAATGTGATCCACACTCCTCCTCCGCCATCCCTTTTTTAGAGTTTTCTTAGTCATTAGTTTCCCAAAACCCTCATTAGATTCCTTTTTTCATTTATTTAATTAGGAAAAAATTCCCCCATACACATGTCGCCCAATCCCCTAGTAGCACCAGAAAATAAATTTTATTAATTAATTAAATATTCATATTTCTCTCACCCACCAAAATCATTCCTAAAAACGCTCTTCGTTGTCCCAATATTCCCTTACAATTCTGAAATGACTTACACCTTACTTAATTTCTAGTTGAGCTCATAAATAAAAAGTCCCAAGGCTAGATTCCTTACTAAGTTGGACATTCAGCTTTTTCTTTAAGTTTCCCCTTTTCTTTAAGTTTCCCTTTACCCTTAAGTTTCCTTTTTCTTTTAAGTTTCCCCCTTTTTTCTTTTTAACTAAAAATCAATTTAGCAAGTGTAGATAAAAACAACCATTTACCCTTTTAATAAATTTAATCCTCCATTATAATTTTTACTTTAATAATTAAGTTTGAATTCCTTACCCACCTTCTTGTTACATGTTTATTTAGTTTTTCTTTATCCACGTGTTCTACTTAGACCTAGGTTTTAATTTCACTAGGCTCGGCGACAATTTTCAAGGGAAATTTTAGTTATTAGACTTCACTCATACCATCATCTATTTTAAGGTCGATCAGGTCCTAAGGAGGCATAGTTTTCTAGACACTAGGTTTATTAAATTATCATGGTAAAATCGTGACGTGCTCTTTAGGACACACTACATGCTCCAAGTGTGCCACTCGCCTCTTTCCATTTTCTTTGTGCGATGTTCCGTTCAAGACGCACTACGTGCTCCAAGGGTTCCACTAGCCTATTTTTGTTTCCTTTGCTCGACATGCCCTTCAAGACACACTACGTACTCCAAGGGTGCCACTCACCTCTTGACTAAATTTGGTAGGCATCAAACCCCTTGAGTCAATACTCCGTCATGTGATCTTGTGGGAGACTAAGGGCCTCTAAGGAATAAGGACCCTACCTTATTGCACACCCCTTAGAATTATCGTGAGCGACTATCACAGTCTTCCCTCACATCATCGTGGGTCTTCTCAAACTAGGTAATTGTTAACCTACATTTTGAGCCACGGTGGGAGTGCTAGTAGGTTATGGCAAGGTTGTTGCCACACCTCTCACTCAATTTCTCTAGTTGTCGTGCATGACCCCTCTACTCCAAATGTGAGTCTGGTTGGCAAGCTATCGTCAGCCTTCATCCATCAACGAATCATGTCAGCAATAATAATCAATCATCATATCATCTAATCATATGTACATATGTGACATCAACAACATTGAAATCATATAGTCCACTCCCTGACTCAATCCAAAGTCCAAGGGGTTTCATCGATGCCTCTGCATCCTCAATGTCCAAAGTCCTGCACACTCAGCAGAACCCAGTCAATAGAACATGTCTATGTAAATACAAAATAACATATCATATAACCCACAATATCTCATAATCATAATCAAAATGACCAATAGTAATATAACCTGGATCACTTGCACACAAGTGTCCTCAAAGAATAACTTCACTTAGTGCGCGCAAGAGTGGGATGTTATAGTCAATGCTGAATTGACCATGGCATATATTCAACGGTCGGGAGAGATCTCGAAGGTCCTTAGATCTACGGCTCTCATTGCTTCATGGCCGAAAATTTGGTCAGGGTTTAATCATAGGGAGGATCCCATGATAACGGATAAGAGACCGCTAGTTGTCGGTCAAACCATCTGGTAATCGTGTCAATAGGTTTCCTTCGATAGGATTGGAGTGTTGTGAACTTCAAACATCCAGAATCCCCAGACCTTTGAAGTCCCGAAGCCTAGATTACTTAGCTCCTTTTGAGCGTAGCGAAGGATTCCAGGGTTGTGATATTGTGGAACTTTTATAAGCCTCAGAGGACTACACTCTTAAATATTAACCGATATTTGGTTAAGTCTATGGACTTGAGCCTGAGGTCACTTGGAAAAGAAAAACAATTTGAAGGAAGCGCCATGAATCTACAGAGATCAAATTCTATAATGGGAAAAGGTAATTTTGAAGGGTCGACAAGACTAGAGTAGTCTCGTAGAGTCTGTCCTGACTCTATATTTGCGTATTTGATCCTTGGGCAATCCATTTGAGGAATTTCCAACCAGCACAAAAGCCAAAGTCTCATGCCCCCAAATTCATTTAAAACCCATTACTAATAGTTCTCCTTTTCTAAATAGAGGTAAGGAAAAAAATCATTTACAAAATATGATATTCCAATTTTACTTCAAAATTTTTTAGGCCACTAGGCCATGAGAACCACAAATTCTACCATTCAAACAAGGTAAAATATTGTGCCATCATCTAGCTCAACAAAATACATATTACAGCAAAATAGTCAAAAAATATAAAACTCAAAGTGACACTTGTCTGAAATTTGAAATTAGTTGGCAACTGTTGAAAGGGGTGCCCTTTTACACCCAACCATAGACACAATTTCTCTTGGAGTATTCCTTAATTGTCCACCCCCTAACTAGATCATGATGCCATGAGAGAGATTTTGCTTTTTCTCAGCAAGGGACAAAGGTTACTCTCCTTTTCCCATAGGAGTATTGCAGTCCAGATTTCTATCCACCAAGTAAGAGAGGTTGTTGTGATCACTCACTCAATCATTGTAGCTTTGTTTATCAGCTTGATTAGAAAACATCATCCAAGCACTCCTCAACCTTGAACAACTTACTCTCTTGGTTCTATTCAAAACCAGAGTCTCGCACGCTCTACCTCTTCGAGGTATGGTTCTCAAACCCATTTGTGTGCATCTTTTTACCCCAACAAAATTTTGTGGGTCAGATCAGGAAGTTTCCCGATGGGTACTCTGCCCATCTCCTAATTGACTCTCTAGGAAGACTTCCCAACTACCAGCCTAACTAGTAATTAATTTTTTTGGGCCAGAAGACTGTTCTGGGTCTGAGAAATTTATATCTAGCAGGGCACTAGCCTGGCAGGGGTCATCTCAACCATTACTAGTTCCCCTTACCATCTCTTCTCATGCATCATGATCTATACTGATAACCTTCTTTCAATAGTCATGCCACAATTTCCTTTTTATTAAATATCAAAATATATATATTACATTCTTTATTAAGGTTCATTTTCTTTCCATCATTCATATGTCAGAGATGCCCATAAGCTTGTTCACAATAATAATATTTTCAAACTGGGGGAAACATGGGTGTTACAATCCCCCCTCCCCCCCTTTTTAAGGGAACACTACCCCCGATGTTCTACCTGTCGCTAGATTTTTTATGTACTGAAGTGAACAAAAATGGGTATGCTTGTTTCATAGCATCATCCAATTCCCATGTAGCTTCATCTAGACCAAAGTGTTTCCACTGCACCTTGACCTGGGGAATGGTTATGTTCTCGAGTGGGATTTATTTCCTGTCTAGTATGCATTGTGGTTCTAGTAGGAATTATCCCTCTGGTTCCACCTAGATCAAAGACCAGTGAATTATATAATTAGAATCATGTACATTTTTCAATAATGAAACATGGAAAACATTATGTGCCTTCACTGTGGGAGGAAGTGCTAGTCTATATGCTGTAGGTTCCACTCCGTCCAGAATTTCAAAGGCTCCACAAAATTGAGGTCCTAGCTTGGCGCAAGTTCCCATTCTCAAGGAACTTTTTATGGGTCTAATTCAGAGATACACATGATCCCCTACTTTGAACTCCCTGGGAGTCTTATTTTTGTTTGCATAGCTCTTATGTTGGTCCTAAGCTATATTTAGATTTTGTTTGATTCGAACTATGTGTTGTTCCATTTCTTTTAGTAGGTCTGTTCCAAGTGTTATTATGTCTAGTAGGTTATTCCAGCTTTTTGGGATGTTGCATTGTCTACCATAGAGAGCCTCAAAAGGGTTCATCCTCAATGACTCCTTGTATCCATTGTTATAAGCAAACACTACCAGTGGTAGGTATACTTCCCACTTCCTGAGTTGATGCATCACATGCATCCTTAACATGTCCTCTAGCACTTGGTTTACCCTTTCTATTTGTCCATCCATTTGAGGGTGATATGTTGTACTAAATAGCAATTTAGTTTCAATTTTCAAAACCAACAAACAGAGATTTCCAAAAATTTGAAGTAAATTTTGTATCTATGTCTGATATGATTTCCTTAGGCATGCCATGTAATCTAAATATTTCTTTCATGAATATATTGGCAATATCTATTACCTTGAAAGTTGAATTTAAAAGGGTAAAGTGAGCAGCCTTGCTTAGCTTATCCACAACTACCATAATAGCATCATTTTGCTTGGTTCCCTAGTAAGTTGATTTCCCTTTAGGATGGGTTGTTACTTGGTGGATCTGTGAAAATTCATCATTTGTTCCCTCCATACTTACCACTTTCCATATTCATTCCTTCCATCTCCCCTATCATTGTTTGGGCATTGGGATTGGCTACACTAGGAAGGGTTGTACCTTACATTGTGGGAAGAAGTGGTTAAAGGCCCAGAGGGTAGAAGTAGCTAGCAAGAGTTAAAATTCAATTTTCAAACCTTCGAGATGCTTCACCCAGGGATCCTCAAGAAAGAAGTGAAAATCTTATCAGTAAGAAAAGGGGACCCACAAGATAACATAAACACTCAAGTTACTAGTTGATGGATTGGGGGTCTCATCACGAGCTGGCCTATTATGATCATGGGCATGTAGCGGTATGACACTACTACCTATCTGGTCACAAAAATAGGGTAGTGGCTCATGGTGGCATAGCCAAGAGAAAGGGGGTCTCATCACGAGCCCATCTTATCATTTTCGTGAAATGTTTGTGGATAACGTTGTCACTTCTAGTCATCAAGCCAAGACAATGGCCCCCAACTATTTCCTTGAAGCACAAGAGAAAAAGATCAAAATAAATAGAGCTAACAGTAAAAGGAAATGAATGGGCTAGGAAACAAATGCATCCATGACAAGGTGCAACTCACCCTCCACAAAGGAACCCACAGGTCAGACTCTATATTTCCCTATTATCACATGTACCCCATGCCCAAATATTTACCCCATGCCACCTCATACACTTACAGGACTTGGACTAGAATCCACCAGGGAAACACCCCAAACTTAAGAGAGGTTATCCCCATAGGAAACTCTGAGACCTTCTCCAAACCTAACTTGTCAAATTGCATAATGTCTTTGAGCATTTGTTTGGGGTTAGGGGGGGTTTGATGCACATGTTCGGGTAATTTAATTATTAGATGTAATTTACATGCTATGATCCTTGTGACTTATGAACCAATAGAGGGCATACTTTTTGTTGTTGCAGAACCTTTCCCGGTGGATAGGTACACATGAGGGAATAATTAGCTCGGACCTTCATGGGGGCTCAACACCCATAGATGGATGTTGAAACCCCAGCCAGGGGTAAGAAGAGATTAAAGGTTTGTAGTGGATGAAGGAAGGATGTTTCCTTTGGAGGCACTTTGGAAGGCCTTAGACAGATGATCCCCACCTTCATTCACTTGGACGATGGCATTGGGTGGCCTAGACCTCACCATGATAGCCCTCGACATCATATAGAGCTAGGGTTTCATCTTTGGAGGCATTTGTGAGGCTTGTGGCATGTGTGGGCATCATTTTAGGCCTCTAGAGGACAATCGTTCCACTTTCCTTGCTCAACGCTCCACATATGAGGCTCAATGTCACCTTAGAGGGGTGTTGGCCATCGACCAAGTTTTGAGGAAACTTCGGTCAGCTTTGACCCACTTTTGTATTTCAACACACTCGTCGAGTACAAAGAGCCCATGTGAAGCTGAGATCGTGGATCTCACCGATTTTGAGGGTTAAGTTGACCCAGTAAAGGGTCCTCTAGGGTTTTTGTAACGGTTTTATGGGATGTCGTCCCATGGGGTTTTCCCATGATTAGGCCTTATTGTAAGGGTTTGTAAAATATAAATAAAGAAGAATGTATGGTAGAAGGAGCTAGCTAGCTACTTAGCGAAGTGAATGTAGTTCTGTGTGAACAAAGCTAATTTGTGCAAAGGAGTGTCTGTGTGTTAAGGCTTTGTACTTGATAGAGAGTTATCTATGTGCCTTGACTTAGTTTTGGAAGGATGATCTAGTGCTCAATGTGAATATCTCATGTTTGGTGTGAAGCTCGACTATGTGTCTTAGTGCACAGGAGTGATTGAATGTAAGATTTGAGCGAATAATAAAGAGGTGAAGAGGTTTGTGGACGTAGCCCCACACTGGGGTGAACCACGTATATTTGGTGTCTTATGGTTTGCTTTGTGCTATGTTATTTCTGTCATAAATCTGCTTAGTGATTAGATTAGATGTGTAATGGATATGCATGTGTTGCTTTAATGCTTTTCTTATGTTAAAAGGCTAGATCTGATCCACAATACTAAGTGCTAAGTGTTTAAGGTGCATAATCTTTTGTTGTTACTACGCTAGATCTATCTTTGATTATGTTTTGCGATGTTAATAGGGTTGATGAACCAATGCATGTCGCTTCCTAAGCATTAACAAAATACTCTGTGAAGTGTTAGTATCACATATCTGTGTCTCAACTTGGTTACAGACACATGCATCCTATAACCCCCCCTATTTCTACCTCGGGTGTGACTTCGCCTGCTTTGCAAGTGTTGTCGAAAGGGCCGGTAGTCAGAGTTTTGTTGGTGCGTTGTTAAGCATTGAACCCTGGATCTGCCCCTGTGCCAACAAATGGTTCTATTGTCGGGACCTGAAACTATGATTGTTGGGAACTAAAGTAAAGAAAAAGAGAAGCTATGTGCGTAGATCTGTTGTTGAAGTGCACAGTACTCTACTTGACTTGTGAAGATTTGTGCCTAGAGAGTAAGATGATCTGAAGAGAAGAGGTAAGATCCTAAAAGAAGTAAAGCTTTGTGCTTTGGCAAGAGAAAGATAAGTGAAAATTTTTGTTTTGAAAGTATGAACCTAAGTATGTTTAATAGATTATGTCCTAGTCTGAAGGCTATAACACAATTGAAAGAAAGAGTTGATTTGAGTAAATTTATTTGAAATGAAGAAACATATGTTATTCCTATGCATAGAAAGAGTTTTTGAACTAATATGGAGATGCAAGAACCTAGAAATATTGTTTGCAGATTGCAGGTCCAACACCATGATCCTAGGGGACGTGTGCAGTACATAAGAGGTTGGGGAACATTTAAGAGAAAAAAAGGATTGACATTGTGTTATAATTGTAGAAGACTGGGACATCTTGCTAAGGAATTTCCTGAGGTAGGCCTTATTTGTATTTGTTGTAAGGTTATTGGTCATGAGGTTGAGGATTGTCTAAGGATTATTGCTAAAGTTGAAGGGATGAACATGAGACAATAAAACTATGAAGAAATTCAAGAGACTAAGGGCATGTTAGAAATTCATAAAGAGAAAAGGTCAAAGGAAGTTCAGACTATGTTATTACAATTGAAAGAAATGATGGATGTTCATAAATATGTCAGTTTACCAGAAATCCTGAAAGCAAAACAGCGCATAAGTGCAAGCATAGAAGAATTCGACATCGACTATGTCTTGGATGAAGAAACACAAGTGAATATTATGACAAAAGAAACTTGGGAAATTTTGGGAAAGCCTACTGTGGTACCTTCGTTGGGAAGGATAGGCTTGTTTAAGGGAAAAATGATAACCTTATGTGGAAGAGTTACCACTATACCGATTATTGTTCATGGAACATTGATTGAAGAAGAATTTGAAGTCATTAAGTTTGTTGGGGACAATGCCCCTTTCCCACTATTGTTAGGTAAGACTTGGATTGACAAGGATCATATTAGAAGGAAAGCAGAGGAAGAAGCTATAGAAAATAAAAAGAAAGAATTAAGGGATTTTATAGCTAGGAAAATAGACCAACCAATAGAAGAACAAGAGGATAAGTCGAAGCAACAGAACAAAGTAACCACGCAGGAGGGACAGAAAGTAAGAGAATTAGCTGTCAAATTTGAAAGAATGCAAGAATGCTTGAAGAACCTATCTATTCAAGAAAGAAGTATGCCCACTCAGGAAATTTTCAGAAAAGAGATATTAACTTCAGAATCCTTGAGGGCACCTCAACAGTGCGAAGCCGCTGCGCTAGGGGAAGATAAGAATAAGAATGGAAAGAGGATTCCAGAAACAGTTAGAGAGACTCAGATCACAGGAAACAAGGCAAGGAAGCTCAATAAAAAGAAGGCTAAGTTGGAAAAGCTACAAGAAGTTACAGAAATTAGATGGCAGACTTCGCAAGCTGGAACCTCGGAGGAGGCAGGTTCGCAAGACTTGAACCTCGCCAAAAAAAAAAATCCATGCAGAATGGCACTCCACCTTGGTGAAGTTAGATGACCATTGGAGGCACCCTTACCGTTAGAATGACTCTCCAGAACAGTTAGAAAACGCATTTATGGACAGATTTACATTTATGGAAGCACTTCACAGTGGTTGGAAGATCCGTTGCAATACCCCGCTTATTTAACTCGCTAGTTGTTGCGTTGGGACCACTTTATCTACCCGTGATTGACTGAGCTAAGAAGAGAATTGTCTAAGTGTCGAGCTATGTTATTTGGAACTAGACCTTGCATGTTCGTTTGTCTACCCACTAGGATGAGGAGATGAAGGAGGAGAAGAGCAAGGAGGAGGTGAAGCTACCACCCCTCCACCTGAGGATCCCCCTATTGGGACAGTGACACCGCAGAAGAAGAAGGTTTCTCTGAAGAAACCTTCAGCAAGGAAGAAGACACACGCTAATAAGCCCTAGTTGGAGGCCATTCTCATTGAGGACGACATCAGTCTGGTGCACGGAGCTATGGAGGACGCTTCTGAAGACATATTGCAGAGGTATGGAGGGAAGAAAGAGGAGTTATATGGAATAATTGAGAAGGAATTGAAGGAACTAAAACAAGTTGTTCGCTTGGTCCACGCAGTACCTACTGTGTCGTGTGCACCTTCCTCATCAGAAACTGCAGAAATGGGGGATGAACCAGCCCAATTGAGAAGACTTACAGATGCAACAGACGCTCGGTTCCAGAGAGCGCAAGAAGAGAAGGAGAAGGTTGCATAAGCCTTAAAAAGGAAGAAAGATGAAGTCTTAGCACAATTACGAGCAGCGCAGGACAGTGTAGTTGCCCATGAAAGCGACAAAGCAGAGCTTTGGGTGAAGTTTCAAGAGGAAAAATCCCAAGGAGCAGTTGCTCGTAGAGAGGGCCATGGTCAAAGAAGTGGTAAGTAAAGCATGTCGCTCTGTGCCAAGCTTGGCACAAGAAGAGAAAGAGTCGGTCAAAGCTCAAATAGTGAAGCTCACTGAGACCCTACAGCAGCTTCAGGCTAGGATAACAGAATTGGAGGCCCAAACAGTACCGAGCACCCCGTAAGAGCTGCGTGACCAGAGGGAGGAGACCGCTAAGAACACAGTTACAAGCATAATATCCCTCGCCTCATAATGTAAACAATTAAGTGATAAGAGCGCCCAGACATATGAACGTCTCACCAAGGATCCAGAACTAAGGAAGATAGAAGTGTAGTTAAAGGAGGTGCAGCAACAAGCATTCTCATTGCAGGCGCAGATGAAGCTGCTCACAGTAGTAGAAAGAAAGAAGAGATCCCAGGAGAAACACTCAGTACAGTAGCAAATCATTTCCCTCCAGGGTAAGGTAATGGAATTTATGCAGAAGCTACAACCTTTGCAAGACAAAGCTTGAAAGGTGATTGAAGAGATTGATGGATAGGGCTCACAACTAGATCAAGTGGTTGCAAAAATAGAACAACGCCTGGAAGGGACTGTTACACAGCAGACGATCTAGGAGCTCACTGAGCAGGAGGTTCAGACGAAGCAGCAAGTAGAGGTATCTCAAGTTAATCTCGAGGCTTTTGAAGCAACATTGTTCGGACCTGAGTGACTCGGGACGAGTCACAAGTGAGTGTTGGGGGCCTATTGGCCCTCGGCCAAGTTTTGGGGAAACTTCGGTCAGCTTTGACCCACTTTTGGACTTCGACACGTTGGTCAATGAAGGAGTGCCCGGGCGGAGCTAACATCATGGATCTCACCGATTTTGAGGGTTAAGTGGACCCAGTAAAGGGTCCTCTAGGGTTTTTGTAACGGGTTTGTGGGATGTTAGCCCATGGGGTTTTCCCATGATTAGGCTTTATTGTAAGGGTTTGTAAAATATAAATAAAGAAGAATGTATGGTAGAAGGATCTAGATAGCTAGTTAGCGAAGTGAATGTAGTTCTATGTGAACAAAGATGCTTTGCGCAAAGGAGTGTTTGTGTGTTAAGGCTTTGTGATTGATAGAGAGTTAACTATGTGCCTTGACCTAGTTTTCGAAGGAAGATATGGTGCTCAATGCGCAGATATCATGTCTGGTGCGAAGCTCCGCTCTGTGACTTAGTGCACATGAGTGAATGAATGTAATATTTGAGCTAATAATAAAGAGGCGAAGCAGTTGGTGGATGTAGCCCCACACTAGGGTGAACCACGTATATCTGGTGTCTTATGGTTTGCTTTGTGCTATGTTATTTCTGTCATAAATCTTCTTAGTTCTTAGATTAGATGTGTAATGGATATGTATGTGTTTCTTTAATGCTTTGCTTATGTTAAAACGCTAGATCTGATCCACAATGCTAAATGCTAAGTGTTTAAGGTGCATAATATTTTGTTTCTACTACGCTAGATCTATCTTTGATTATGTTTTGCGATGTTAATAGGGTTGATAAAATAATGCATGTAGCTTCCTAAGCGTTAACAAAATACTTCGCAAAGTGTTATTATCACAAATCTATGTCCCAGCTTGGTTACAGACACATGCGTCCTATAACCCCCCCTGTTTCTACCTCGAGTGAGACTTCGCCTGCTTCGCAGGTGTTGCCGAAAGGGCCGGTAGTCGGGGTTTTGTTGGTGTGTTGTTAAGCGTTGAACTTTGGGTCTGCCCCTGTGCCAACAAGGGGCATGAAGTCACCCTTGAAGGAGATTTTAGATGCAAAGTTATTCAATTTGGTCAAGATTTAATTTTTGTAACAAATTGGCCAGGTTGGCCCCGCAATTTTGAAATTAAATTAATTTAGAGCCTGATTTGGTATAAATAAACAGAAAATGACATTAATTTTCAAAACAACTTGTCATTTGAGACAAGAGGTCTAAAATTTGCACCCTCTTAAGGGTTATTGGCTGAAATTGTGAAGCGCCACTCTTGTTTAAGGCTGATTTTTGCAACTTGGATCAATTTTGGAAGTTTTATGGTGATCTTGCATGGTATCTCATGATTATTCTTGGTGCAAGTAAGTGAAATTTGCATTATGTCATCTATTGAATGGTTTATTGTATGGTTTTATTTTCTCATACAAAATGATGAAATTGCATGGTGTATTTAATGCTTGAAGTAAGAAACTTAAGTTGCTACTTTCTTACTTTTTATTTGCCAACCTTTTCATTGAATTGATTTAGTAACTATTGAAACCCTAGAGCCCTAAAGTTGATAGCACTCTAAGGGTTTGGACTTAGTTATTGTTGTATAAGTTTTAATCCATAAAAAGGCTAAGGAGAGAAAGGTGTTAGGTCCTAGAATTGCCTACACCCTAGCATCTTGTCTCTTGAGGTCAAAGCCTAGGAAGACTTAAGTTACTACTTCTCCTATGTTTTTTCCCTCTTAGAATTTTGTGCATCATCATCATTAATTTGCATCCTTAGAAGAAGTCGTCCTCCATGACTCCATTACCCTTGAAGGCACTAGTTGTCTTCTCTTACTTCTTGACAAGACTCAACTCAAACTCCTTCACTTCATACTCAAACTCTTTCACTTCATACTCTACTAATTTGCTAACCTAGTTAGGAAATACTAACAACTAATTTGTTGATGTCATAATCATTGCTACAACTATCACTTTGCAACTTACATTAGCCTACTAACCATCTAAATCATCCCATAATTTGTATAAGGCAAGGTACTATCAATAAGTGTAAAAGTGTATGTTTAATTGCCTTTTTAGAGTGAAAAATCTGAAATTGTTGCCGATGTCATAGCTGATGTTACAGCCATTGTTGCAGCCCTTAACATCCCTAAAATCATCCATAAAACCATTGGCAATTTGTACTAATCAAACCATAATCATTGGATATTGAAGTAGTGTCTTATT
>JASDQU010682775.1:16889-27009 GCA_032191745.1 Picea mariana | reverse complement strand
ATTAATGTCTCTATCTTTTCACCAAACAACCCAAAAACCAATTTTCTAATCCAAATTGCTTCCTTGTTGGCATCACTTGCTGCAATGTACTTAGCATTTTTTGTACTCTGTGCAATGGATCCTTTTTTCTTGCTTGACCATGAGATCATGGCGGATCCTAAATTGAAGTAGTATCTAGAAGTACTCTTCCGATCCATTGAGCTTCCTTCCTAGTCAACATCTACATAACCATGAAAAAATAATCCACCACTGGATGTGTACCTTAGACCATAGGTAATGGTCCCTCCGAGATATCTGAAAATATATAGCGTTTCCACCTAGTGTCTTTGTCTCAGTTCAACCATGAACTAACTCAATGCAATCACTACATAGAATATATATGGCCTGGTATGGATCATATACATCAATGACCCAATGAGCTTCATGTACATGGTGGGGTCCACCAAATCTGAACCTGTATCTAGATCATGCAACTTTCTCATGTTTGTAATCATAGGGGTAGTCATGTAACTACAATCCATCATGCCAAACCTTTTCAATACATCTATTGTGTATTTTCCTAGTGCTAGAAAAATCTCTCCCTATTTTTGCCACACTTCCAATCCCAAGAAGTAATTCATCGGACCCAAATCCTTCATTTCAAATTCTTAAATGAGCTCCTGCTTACACCAAGTTATCAGACCTTCATCTCCAGTAAGGAAGAGATAATCCACATATAGGACTAGAAGAATAGGTTGATTCCTTGTTACCTTTAAGTACAAATTTGCATCAACATCGTTTTTATGAAAGCCCGGACCTTTTAGAAAGCCATCGATCCTTTCATACCATAGTCTAGGAGCGTGTTTAAGGCCATACAATGCCTTCCTGAGCTTGCATACATGGGATTCTTTGTCATGCAGTATGAAACCATCTGGTTGTTCCACAAAGACTTCATGTTCTACCTTTCCATTCACAAACACAGTCTTTACATCCATTTGATGTAATTTCTAGCCAAGTACAGATGCCAATGAAATAATAACTCGAATGGAGGTATACTTGGCTACAAGGGAAAAAGTCTTGTCGTAGTCAATTCCTTCTTTCTGGGAGAAGCCTTGGTCAACAAATATGGATTTGTATTTTTCAACAGTCCCATCTATTGCATGTTTAATCTTGTAAATCCATTTGGAAGATACTATTGATTTGTCCTTTGGTCTAGGCACTATGTCCCAGACATTGTTCTTCAAAATAGAGCTATATTCTTCAAGCACGATGCCCTTCCACACCTGTAACCTGTCAGCCTCTTAAAATGAAGAGGGCTTAGAATTTCTAATTTTTCTTACCAATGCAACATAACCACTAAACCTGTGTGGCCTTTTACTTTCCTTGAAAGTTCCTTTAGGAGAAGCAATCCTTTATTCTTCTCGTATTGTTTCCTTGATCCACGTTGGTTTCCTTTCGGCAGGTCGTTCATCAAGAGACCTTTCCAACGTCTCAACAGGTTCTAGGGTCTCATCACTTGGCCCTTCATGGGGTTCTTCCCCCTGAACATGTGAATATGCATTTTCAGATAAAGGTGAAGTTGGATGATCATCTTATGTTTCCTGTTGAAGCTCTCTTGATTTCTTGAACGTTGCTTCTTCATGAAAATTCACATCCCTTCTTCTCTATATATGTCTTTGACCTGGAACATAAATCATTTAAGCCTTGGAACTTTTGTTGTACCCCAAAAAGACCCCCTTCTTTCATGATTGTTTCATCTTTGTCCTCTTTTCCTTAGGGACATGTATATATTCTGGACACCCAAAGATCATGAGGTGTCCTACTTTAGGTTTTAACCCTGTAAATACTTCTTCAGGAGTTTTTTCCTTCAGAATTGCATGAGGACACATGTTTTGAATATACATAGTATTATTTGTATCTTCTACCCAAAGTGAATTAGGCAGATCCCGGTCAAACATCATGGATTTTGCAGCCTCACAAATTGTCATGTTCTTCCTCTCAATAACACCATTTTGCTGAGGGTTGTAGCGAAAAGTCATTTGCCTCTTGATTCCTTCTTCCTTGCAGAAATACTCAAATTGGAGGGATTCAAATTCACCTCCATTATTTGTCCTGAGAGTTCTGATGTGTTTTCCTGTATGATTTTCTATTAAGGATTTGAATTCTTTAAATCTATCAAATGTCGCTTTCTTTGCCTTAAGAAAATGAATCCAAAATTTTCTAGAGTAATTATCAATGAATATGACATAATATAAACAACCATTGAGAGACAGAGATGACATAGGACCACACACATCAAAATGAACAAGATCCAATATACCTTGTGTTCTATTTTCACTGCTAGGGAATGTTTTCTTTATGTTTTTACCAAGAATGAATCCTTTACATATTTCATATGTATTAGCAAAGATAGAGAGCATGCCACTTACCATATTTTGTAGTTCTGGAAGTTACTTTTAGTGTATATGTCCAAGCCCCATGTGCCACAACTAGATGGAACTGGACACATCATGTGTAAGTGCTTGTACAGATTGTCACTATGTATAACCCTCCTCTGCGTGTCCCAATAGGCTCGGTTGAACTCAAATAGCTACCTTTATCCCATAAAAGTTCCTTCCTTTCCATGAATACCACCCAATATCCCTTTTCCTCAAGGGTTGCCACTGATAAGAGGTTCTTCTTAATCCCTGATACAGATAATACTTCATCAATGTGAAGTATGGCTCTGAACTCTAACTGAAATGAGATGGAGCCTACACCATCTATCATGTAGCTACTGTCATCCCCAAGTTCTACATGTTCTGCAAATGATTTCCTTTTGTAATATGAGATAATCTCCTTGTAACCTGTCATGTGCTTTGATGCACCACTGTCAACTAGCCAAGTTTTTGGCCCTGTAATAACTGTGTTGGATAGTTATGAGACCAAATAATATTCTCTCTTTTTCTCTGAGACCTTGAAGATTTCTAATATATTCCAACTTCCATAGGTGAGGTGTCATTCTTCGTGGTTTTTTTCCATTCTCATCTTTACCATTGAATTTTTCTTTGTATGTAGTTCGATAACTATGGTTCTTAGGCAAAAAGTGCCTATACTCATCAAACACTTCCTTTCCTAAACTCCTTGAATGACGAATTTTGTCCTAGGACCACAAACTGGGCATGCATATTTACCCTTTGTTTGAAGACCTAAAAGATATATGAATTGATGTGGCGAATTAGAGTTATAATTTAAAATAATGCATGATATTTTCAATAAATATATATAATATTAAATCACAAAAGAAAGTAACAATATACCACAAAAATGTGTTAACCCGGGAGAATCATGAATTGTCCATGATAGTATTCCATGGAATTGAAATCGTTTTTGCCCTATTGGTCTAGAGATGTCATACATAGTGACGCCAACCCATAAATTCAACAACTCATCGATAAGAGGCTCGATATATACGTTCATATATTTAACCTGGTACTTACCTAATTGGTTCAACATACTGCATGATTAATTATACTTATCTAGATGTCATTATATATAAAAGACATAATTAACATGCACGAAACAAAGAAAGGAAATATTTTGTCATACTTTAAAGCAAATAAAAGGTAATTAAATACCTGGAACAATCATTACCAACATTGTGTGCTCTCTCTTGATCGACATCCAAGGAGGAAGGTAATTGTTTATAAAAAAATAGGCCACACTGAGTACATAAAATGAATCTCTCCAAATGGATTGACACCATCAAATGCCAATGAAAGTCTAACATTATGAGGTTCTTCTTTAAAAAATGGACAATTTTCTTCGATGTGCTTCAATGCAGAACCATCTATAGGAATTCGAAGAACATCATCATGACTTATGTTCTTTGCATGGAAATCCATAAATTGTGCTATACTTTTTCACTTGAACAACCGTTGGAAACATGGAATTATCAGAATATAATGAAGAACTTTGCGAGGCACCTTCTTTGACGCTTTATCGGTTCAATATATACTTATTTGACACTATTTCTCCCTGCTTGGAATTACTAATGAGTTGATCAATCTTTGTTACATAATTCTCTATTTGTATCCAGAACGATGGAAATGGCATAAAAATTCACAACAAGGGTATGTTTCTTGGTCATAATTTGTTGTTGATTTGTATGAAGGCTTTGACATGGACACCCACCATTTAGGATCTCTGGCCAATTTGAAACAATCTATAACAATGAAATATTTTATTGTTTCCTTTGAGCACTTGGATTTTTGAATGGAGGGAATGACCTATGATTTTTCGAGGGAATGTTTTATTAGTAGCCTCAAGGATGAAATATGAGCTCAGGTCATAATGGTTCACCCCCATACTTGGATGGAAGCAATGAAACATGCCAAGGAGGCATAACAGGTCATCTTGGCCCAAAGAAAAAAACACACTTTTTTTCTCCACCCTAAACCCACCACCATTTCCCCTCGAGCCACTCCTCTCAATGTCCAAAAATTAACATGGGCATAAAAGGTTGAATGCCAACTCAAGTGTCTCTAATATAATTGTGACGATAAATAATTTCTAGGGAACAAATTTAAAGAACAAAAACTCTTTATGGCCATTTCATAGGATGTTTATGATGAATATGTAGAGGTCTCTCCTAAAGACAAGATACCCCAAACAGATAATATTTCACCACCTGTTGATCATCCCAAAGTTGAAACATTGATTTTGTTGAATGCTCTCATTGGTTTTTCTGCTCCTCAAACCCTCAAATTGATTGGTTACATTAAGCACTAGAAATGTATCATCCTATTTGAAAGTGGCAGCACTCATAATTTTATTCCTCTCTACCTTGCTCAAGAGGTCAATTGCTATATCCATTTTTTCGACAATTTTCAAATCATGATTGCCAATGGTGGTTCCATGAAATGTGGGGGGCGTTGTGAAAATGTGCACCTACAAATTGGTCAGTATAACATGAAATATCACAAGTTTGCTATTGACATGGGTGGTTGTGACATTATGCTTGGTGTTGAATGTTTATGAACTATTAGCCCCATAACCATGGATCTTAAGGATATAACCATGCAATTCTAACATGAAGGGAAACAATATAAATTCCAAGGAATTACAATAGGGTCCCCATAGTTCATCGGTTACCACCACATGGAAACGTTACTCAAAAAAGGTCAATATGGCATCATTTTCCAAATCCATTCCATTCAATAATATGGGCCACCCCTGATACATCCCAACCTTCAAGCTATCATTTCCCGCCATCCCACTATTTTCCAAACTACCTACGGCCTCCCCCCCTCCCGTAGAGACCATGACCATTCCATTCCTTTAATCTCAGGAAATATTCCTCCCAATTATTTCCCTTGTCGTCATCCCTTTGCTAAAAAAAAATTAAATTGAGAAAATTGTCCAAGAATTATTAGAAGTCGGTGTTATATGTCCCAGTACCAGCTCCTATTCTTCCCCAATTGTCATGGTCCTCAAGAAGGAAGGCACTTGGCGCGTGTATCCTGATTTTCATGCCCTTAACAAAATTACCATCAAATAAAAATTTTCCTTTCCCGTCATAGATTACCTTTTGGATGAACTTATTGGGGCTCAATACTTTACCAAAATTGACCTTCGTTCGGGCTACCACTAGATACATATGAAAGAGGAATACATCTCCAAGACTGCATTTTTCACTCATGAGGGCCACTATGAGTTCTTGGTTATACCCTTTGGTCTCTGTAATTCCCCCTCCACTTTTAAAAGTCTCATGAATCATGTAATTCGTCCTTTCCTCCATCACTTTGTGTTAGTTTTCTTTGATGATATTCTCATATATAATAAAATGTGGCCAGCCCATCTCGTCCATGTAGATCAAGTTCTCCATCGTCTAAATGTGCTTTTGGCACCTCTGAAGTTGAGTAGCTGGGTCATTGTTGGAAAGGATGGTGTAAGGGTGGATCCAAAGAAAATTGAAGCTATGTAGAATTGGCTTCACCCTAAAAATATTAAAATTTTGCATGGTTTCCAAGGTTTAATGAGATATTATCACAAGTTTGTTGAAGATTATGGCAAAATTGTGGCTCCTCTCACAATTCTCCTTAAAAATAATTATTTTAGTTGGATTCCAACAACTGACCAATCCTTCCAAGCCTCGAAAGAAGTTATGTTCACTACTCTTGTACTAGCCCTACCTGAATTCACCAAGACCTTTGTTTTGGAATGTGATGCATCAGGGAGAGGAATTGGGGCAATCCTCATGCAAGATGGATGACCTTTGGCTTTCACCAAAAAATAGTTTTTGGACTGACATTTGGGCCAACCAATTTATGAAAAGTAAATGTTGGCTATTTTTCATGCAATGGATCTCTAGCTCCCTTATCTATTGGGACAACGCTTCCAAATTAAGATAGATCATCAAAGCCTCAAGAACTTCTAGGAACAATGAATTTCAATGCTGGAGCAACAAAATTAGGTGACCAATATGTTTGGATATGATTATGAGATTGTTTATAAGAAGGGAAAAGAAAATGTGGTCGTTGATGATCTTTCTAGGAAATATGAAGATGAAGGGTCCCTCATTTCCATCTCATTCATTATTGTTGACTGGCTTCAGGTTGTTTGAAAAGAATGGTTGCAAGACCCCAAAATTTCTGGCCTAATCCAAAAAATTCAATAGGATCCCTAAGTTTATCCAGGGTACTCTTGGCACAATGACTAGTTTCATTATAAAGGTCACTTGTATTTAAGAAATCAAACATCACTTAAATCCAAGGTGCTCTCTGATTTTCATTTCCCCTCCAGCAAGCCATTCAGGTTTTACCAACTCTTATGAATGGGTCAAGCGATCTTTCTTATGGGATGGTATGAAATATAACATCTGCACCTTTGTGGCCAAATGTGATACTTGTCAATGTTATAAGGGAGAGACCTTCAAACCTCGTGGTACACTCCAACCACTTTTTCTTCCACCTACTATTTGGACAAATATTTCTATGGATTTCATTGTTGGCTTACCCAAATCACAAAATAAGTTATTCATCATGGTGGTAGTTGATCATCTTTCCAAATATGTTCATTTATGTGCTCTTCAAAACATGTTCACAACATCCACAATGGCTCAAATTTCTATGGATAATATCTTCAATCTCCATGGAATGCCTCATTCTATTGTTTCTGACCATGATCCCAGTTTTACCAACAATTTATGGAAATAATTATTCAAGCTCCAAGGAACTCAGTTTCATCTTAGCACAACCTATCATCCCCATAATGATGGCCAACAGAAGTGGTCAAAATGTTTTTGAAACATATTTGAGGTGTTTTGCACCTGAAAGACAACATTAGTGGGTTCAGTGGTTACCCCTAGTTGAATGGAGGTACAACGCCTCTTACTATGATTCCCCTTGCATGACTCCTTTTGCAACAGTCTACAGATAGAATCCACCATTCATTCTCCCATACAAACTAGGTGTCTCTAAGTTTCGGAAGATTGATCGTCAATTTGTTGAAGGGGGTCATGTGTTTCTCTATCCCCAACCACACAAAAATACTTCGCTCAAATCCCAACAATGTCATAAACTTGCACCAAAATTTATGGTCCTTATGCTATTCTCAAACGCATGGGGCTAGTGGCCTATTAGTCAGATTTTCCCAGTCACTCCAAGCTACATATTTTTTTCATGTCTCATTTCTGAAGAAAGTGATTGGCACCAAATTCCACACCCAAAACATCCTACCGTAGTTGGATGAATAAGGTTCTAT
The DNA here is from genome assembly GCA_032191745.1 of Picea mariana. NCBI lineage: Eukaryota > Viridiplantae > Streptophyta > Pinopsida > Pinales > Pinaceae > Picea > Picea mariana. The sequence goes on along the minus strand of JASDQU010682775.1, from coordinate 19,287 downwards.
TCGGTTGCATCCACACGCCATATTGGAGTAGTGCGTGTCTTGGGGGATTGTTGGACAGGTAGTTTTGATACATTTTTCATGAAAAACCTAATTATGGAAGATGTGTGCAGAAGAAGAATAAAGAAGACAAGGTAGTAGTGAAGTGTGCAGTAAAGACACATATAGGCTCGAGAGTGTGAAACTGAGGCACATTCAAGGGTATAATGCGTAGTAAGAACATACAAAGAAGAATAATAAAGTAGATAATATAGAAACAGAAGAAAGCAGACAAAAATGAAGGATAACAGTTCAACATGCTAAAAGAAGCAAGACGTGCAAAAAAAGGAGAACAATAGTCGAAGTATAAAATAAGCATGCATATGTAAAAGAAGGGAAAACAACCCCAATTAGTGAGTCAACATGCGTTTTCATGAGTTCTAATAGGGTTTTGGGATGAGAAAAGTAGGGTTTTAAGCCATAGAATTCATGTATAAATATGTAATGGGTTAGGATAATAGGGGTTCTTATCTATCAAGAGTTATTTTTTGGTAAGGAAAGTGATAGAATAGGCTAAGAAGGAAAGATTCTATGTTTGAGTGTTAGGGAGATGTTCCAGAGAGAGAGAGAGGCTTTCACTGCAGAGCAGCTAGGAAAGATAGATAAAGAGATAGCAGGGTATCTCTATTGCAAGCGTAGTGCATAATCCTAAGACTATTATGGAAAGAATAATAAAGAAGCCATCCTTTGTGGATGTAGCCCAAAGTTGGGTGAAGCACATTAACTATTGTGTTTGCTCATCTTTTATGTGATTGATCCTAAATATTCTCTTTATGCATGTTAGAATAGATATGTTTCTTACATGATAATTGTGCAATAGTATGAATCTTACATTAAATGGGCTTTGGTGAAATATGTTGTATAATGGTAATACTAAATTCACTAAGTAACTAAGGAAGAACAAATACAAAATAATGTGCATAGAACAATTGAGTAAGAATGAATAAGATGATCACCTCCCATTCCCTTACTACTACATAATATTGGTTACTGTAGCCCCAATAGATGCCTCAGGTGAGACTTCACTTGCATGCAAGTGATGCTGAAAGGGTCGGTGTCTGAAGGGTTTTGTTGGTTAAGATAAGTTGAACCTAGGGTCTTACATCTGTGAACCAACAAATGGTTCCGTTGTTGGGACCCAGAATCTGTGATTGAGGGAATGTTTTGGAGGACAACTAAGAAATAAATCTCAGAATGTTTAGAAGGGAAGGAATGAGAGTTTTCTCAGAAAGAGAATAGAAACCCTCATATGAGTGATGAGCAATGGATGCAAATGTATGTGTACCTAGATTTGCATGATATTTTCTCTAGCAAATTTTCGATTATTTTGACTGAGTGGTTAGAAATATTAGTGGGGAATATTGGAAGTTACCTTGAACCACAACACTGAGAAATTGGTCTTCGGAGTTGGTAAGACAACTGAGTTTTGTAAGTAACAAAACTTCTTATGCAGTTGATTTATGGTTGGAAAGTATATTGGGATGATATATTACATCATTTGTAGTAGGTTATACAGAGTCATACAGTGTTGTAGAAACATAATTCCTCAAAGGTCCATGCAAAAGGTTCATGAAATCGTCAGGTATGTGGATAAATATGTTTTTGTGTGACAAGTGTGTGATGACAATGGAGTCCAATTGCTAAGGGGATTTGCGCACATAGGGGAATCAAGGGATGAAAAGAGGATAGTTTGAGGATGAGAGAGAATGAAGGAATAAATGAATAAGGAAGGGAGGGAATGAGGATGTAGAGAACTGAAGAGATTGTATCAGAGGAAGAAGACGAGTTTGGAGTATTGTGCAATGGAAGGAGGTACAAGAGGTGAAATACTAGGGTTGGGAAAGGAAAGTCGTGTAGTGAGCCAGAGTGGAGAGGACCTTGCACAATAGTCCAAATCATAGAGATACCACACATAAAAAGGAGAGGAAGAGGGGCTCCATACCAGTCCTATAATAGAAGAGCCATTAATTCCTACTCAGACAGGATCTTGTGTCGAATCCATGACCCCATGTGTGTCACCAAAATCTTAGATAACAATTGAAGACTTATCAAAAACACTTATAGTTAGCAAGGGAGCACAAAGCAGTAGAAATTAGAGCACTCGAAGAAATGTGTAGAGTCAGAGTCAACCCACATTTCCTAGAGGAGGTATTACACAAAGAAACATAGCAGGGGTAGACAACACCTTCAGACTACTTGAGTTCCAGGGAGTTGGGTCAAAGGACCCAAAAAAACATCTATTTTTCTGCAAGACAATTTGGGTTGCAAAGAATGTCCAGGATGAGGCCGTAAAAATTGCGCACTTAGAAAAAACACTTATAGGTTGTGTGTTAGTTTGGTACATGAAGCTGCAGAGTACCAC
>JASDQU010682774.1:29382-46992 GCA_032191745.1 Picea mariana | reverse complement strand
AACGTTTAAGGGAGAACGTGAAACAAAGTTTACTAAGAGTTGGATTTGAAATAAATGCTTCAATAATTCTATACATTTATTTTCAATATGCTTCAATAATTCTATACATTTATTTTCTTACCTGACTATGTTGTAATAAATGAAGACTTCATAATCATGGAGATGAACATAAAAGCATAAAATAGATTTTAATAAATATGTGGTATGAATGAGAGAAAACCAATACTACAATATCATAGAGACTTTCAAGAACCTCTATTTTCTCACGATTAACTTGACTTGAGATTGTAAACATGAGAGATTTAATCAAGCGAGGCTATTTTAAATTATTTGATCAAGAATTTAATCTTTATAAATATCTAAAAGTTTTGAGAATGCTTAAGATAATGGCTTTATTCAGAATAACTATATATATATATATTATTTTTTTTGTATATTCATATATAAGTAAATATAAAAGTGATATTATTTATGTGAATTGTATATACTATTAAATACATATGTAATAATGAATGTAGTTAGAAAGTTAAAAAATGTACAAAGATATTTGAGGGATGGTATATTTTGGCATCATTGATATTTCTCGTTATTATAAGAGGAGTTATTATATAGATATTGAGAAAGGCAATTAAAAATTAAAATAAAATTTATTCTAATAATTGATTTTATAAGTCGAAAACGTGGTCGAAATCTTTATTTGTTTTTAAATAACTTTGAGATCATTCGTTTAACATGACAAGTTTTTGTCTTCATTCATTTAATTGTTATATTTAACAAATATTGTATTAAATAATAATTTTATTATACATCAATGGACGATGTATATATAAGTATATATTATTATAAACAATATACAACTACATACTTATTGCTAGCCACTATTAATCGTTGAACGTATTCATTTATAGGTTATCTCTTTTTCCCTATATCACACATAAAATACATTGTTTAATTGTTGATATTTGAAATTGAGTATTGAAGAAATCATATGTTACATTAAAGATGCAAGTTACAATTACAAATAGTTAATTTCATTAGTTAGGTATGGAACTCAAGTAGGATTATGATTTTCACTTCCTAAATTTATTTAGGATCATAAGTTTATATGATAATATTTTGATATGAAATAATGAAATGAATTTTCATTAGAATTGTTCCAAACGAGACTAAGTAAGATTATGGATTTGGTATAGTAATTTTCACTTAACTAAGTATGAGAAAAATATAATTAAATAATATAAAAAAAAATATAATTTGTTATATTATGAATAAATTTTTGAGGAATAAGAGGAGGAAGGAAGGGAATCATTCATATATGCAATAATTCCATTCGAAGAAGAAAGAGGGAAAAACCAAAAGTTACAAAAGATTAATTCAATGGATCAAAGTATCTTCGATGGGGTCAAGTGGCTATACAACAGGTTAAAAGGGAGCCACCTTTGATGCGGTTTCTCATATATTTAACCTTTTTAAGCTTTTGCGTCCAAGAGGATACTATGCAAATCCTTATTTGTATTTTATAAATGATAAAAATAAAGATATATAATTATGAATAATCTTGTTTTTTATAAATGATAAAAACAAAACCTACATAATTATGAATAATTTTGTTAATTCACATGTTCAAGCATGAAATCTCATTGCCTAATTTAAATATAGTGTTTCATATTCGTAAAGAGACAAACCAAGACACATTCGAAATTCTATAGATATATATACATAGGTATAAGAAAATAAAATTTCAAGGGATGAAAGGGAGCAATGAAACAATAATTGGCAATCATTTAACGTTGTTTTTTGATAAAGGTTGTGGTGCTTGTATTCAATGGAAAACAAAAACTCTGATTTTACCCAAAAGATTGTGCCGCTTGAAGATGCAATAGATTCGTTGTTGTGGGCACTTTTGATGGATTAACATGAACTACAAAGCATGAGCTATTGTGCTATTGCAAAAATTATTTATTTAAATTTTGTTTAGCGAGTTATCTTTGGCTGAACATTATAAAGTAGAAATTGTAAATTAATTATATTTTGCTTTCAATATTATGAAAAATCTCAAATAAAGAATCGAATTTCCCATCCAATAGCCTGAACACACAAATGATTTACATTTATGGATGGAGGTTTAAAAAAAAAATCCAACTATGTTAAAAAAGGAGATAAAGTAAGAAATGCCAAACTATCAAATAAAATTATATGTTTCATATAAATTAGATCCTTCATTCCAATGTTTACGACAGATTTTCCGTCATTGGCTACCTACCCAGTCAACAGTAGAAACCAACCAGTTCACAGAGAGAAGCATATCCACCTTCTCCATGATAAAGTAACCACTCATGCGATGAATTCCAATACCTCAACGAAAAATAACAAACCTCATAACGAAATAAGGAGAAACATATAATAAAAAAATATTTAAATTTTCTATTTCAATAATATTCTAATTATAAGGTTTTCATTGTTGTACAACTCGATCTAGTATGTAATGACATTAGAAAGTTTATTTTACTTTTAATATGGAAAAACATTGTTGAGGATAAAAATCGCAATGAGGATTTCGCCCGCAAAGCATTGCTAAATCCTATTATTATAAGATAATGATATATGTAATACTAGTAGGTGGGACCCGACTATAGATTGGACGATCAGGTCTAGTTATTATTTGATTTTTATACTTAGTTTTATTTGCGATATAATAACAAATGGATAATGCATGTTATGTGTGGGTTTCATGCTCTAAGCTCCATATTATTTATATGAATGGCATATATTCACGATTATGGAATTGTTGTTTAAGCCATGAATTGTCACATGTTGTACATGCACAAGACACATGTTAGTTATAAGAGGAAATAAGAGAAATATAAAAGAGAAAAGAGACCTATGGAAAAATCTAAGGAAAAGGAACTTTCTAAGGAGGATAACATTCCCTTGGAATAAGTTGATTTAGATAATAGTATGTGGCACATGCACTTCGATGGTTCATGTTTTAATGAAGGTAATGAAGATGGAATTATCTTGATTTATCCTGTAGGAAAAATCCATAACTTTCTTATAGATTGGAGTTTTCTTGCACGAACAATGTCACTGAATTTGAAGCTTTATTACTGGGCATTGAAAACGCCTATAATCTTGGTTGTGGTCACCTTTCAGTTTTTGGGGATTCTGAGCTTGTTGTGAACATTATACATAAGATTTACTCCCCTAGCAACAAGGTGATGAAACAATATACCCAAACTGTTTTGGAACTTATCTCAAATCTATTATATTTCAACATCACTCATGTTAAGAGGGAATTGAACTTGATGGTTGATCGATTAGCTATTTTTGCAACCCCTCCTACTCTACAACTTCTTCCACATAGTCCTGATTGTACTTTTCAATATCTATATCGTCCACACATCCCTGACATTATAGAATCTTGGAAGGTCTTCCCTAATGATGAGAGCATTTGTTCTTTCATTCAAAATGAACCTTTTAAGCCCAAGGAAATTATATCCATACAAGATGACAATATTCCTAAAGGATTGACTCCCCTAGAAAGTTTGTTTTCATTGTTGGGCTCGACGCGACCAATATGGTAATGTCTCGATTGGTTCGAGTCCCAACTTCTTGTACCCATCCCTTGTTGGGGACATGCACGAAGAAAAGTAAATCAAGAGAAGACCGCTTTGATACCACTAATACAGATTTAGGAGTGCAAAAAAAATGATTAACAAAATCAATATAATAAACATGGTTATAGGAATAATAACACAAATATCAAGCCCCGGATGGGGTGTTAACAACTCAAATGAGGAAACGTGGAAGGATGCCAGGACGCTCATTAAATGGCATCGACCGACTCCATTCCTCCGTTAATTAATCTTCCTATGCATTGCACTCGCCACCTTAATGAGAAGAGCCCCCTCGAACGCGGGAGCAGTACCAGGAGGCAGAGTAATCAACGCACAACGTTAATGGGGATCGTGTGTATAATCGCTAGTGGATTTATCACGACACGGGACAGAGCAGCGATGCATTTGGCCTTTGCAGAGCTAACCCTGTCCGAGAAGCCTCTCCATCTTCGGTCAAGAGCAAAGCCGAGAGAGGACGTCCAGCACTTCAATTCCTCATCGATCCGCTTGCTTACAAACGTCTTCCTCATGCCTAGACTCAGAGGCAAGTCACGCCGCGGAGAAGCCTGGTACAGGGCTGAATCCCGGCGTAAGCGTCTTCAAAACTTTGAGAGAGCCTTGGGTTTGGCGACCATTCGACGAAAGAGGCGCTCCAGGAAGACCAAGGCGACAATTGTTGAGAAAACTCACCTGGCGGAGGCCACGCATCACCCACCTTCCATGGCAGAGGAAGTCGAGCACGCAAATCTAGCAAAACACAGTGCGACCCACCTGGACTTTCCCCCCCCACTGCATAATCGAGGAGGAGATCCCACCAGGCGCCACCACAGGGACAGAACGGGACCAGGCTACATCGAGTTGTCCAAAGGAAGGCCATAAGCCCGAAGCAGAAGGAAGCACTGGCAGGCGAAAGCATCACGACGAGGGAGAACAAGCCCAGTCGGCCCTCTCGGAGCCCTGGCACCTGCCACTTGTTTTTGAACTCAGGAGTCTGCTCGGGGACATAGATTATCGCCTTGGCAGAATGGAGCAGCGAACGGACATGCTTTTCGCAGCTTTTTCGAAGACCGCCCCGAAACAGCAGTGCCCCACATGCGCGCAGGAGTTTGCAATTCCAGTGGGCTGGCGACGACCAGGAAACAAGCGAGCGAGCTCGAGCAACCGGCCACCCAAGGGTCATGGTTAGAAGTTTCAATGTTGTTATGTCTAGTTCGTCATCTTAGACTTTAAGAATAGATATGCTATGGTTTTTGAAACTCTCTATCACCGCCACCCTGGTTTCCCTCGGGCAGGGTGAGCGTAAACATGTTTTAACAGTAGACATGCATCAAGCACGACTCACCCAGCTGTCCTGGTTTCCTGCTAAGGTAGGCCAGCTGGAGCCAAGACTAGTAGCTGTATACTTTGGTTTTTGTTAATAGAAAAGGTCCCACCGTTTTATTTAAAAAAAATAAAAATAACACAAATATCAAGTGAGCAATGTTTTCTATTAAATAATGAAATACATTGAAACTGTAAAACTGTAGAACTAAAACTTGCTCGAATGGTGGTAGCTATCTCTGAGAACAGATGTGGCTGCTACACACATCCGTCTGAGAATAATGGATTACAATGAGGCTCTAAAGGCCCTTTTCATGTTACTCATGAATGCCAATACCCCATATACCCAAATGCTTAACCCTAGAAGGTGAAACGCCGAAAGTCATGTGGGCCCTATGGGTAAATTGGTGTAATTTTGTATCTCAAATTTATAGGGTTGTAACTTTTTCATATGACCTCCATTTTAGGTTCATGATAGCCCGTTGGAAAGGTATTTCAAAGAACTACACATTCAATCTTCAGAATTTGAATCCATAGATAGTCTGACTATGGCGATTCAAGAAAACAACTTTTAGGGGCCCCAAAACAGCCCTGGAAGTACAACAAGATGTGATGACATAAAAACATACAAAATAAGCTAGTTGGATTAGGCGAGAGGCCACCCCTATCCACCTGGAGAATGTGGGAGGCTTCATACATCCCGAGAAGTGTAGAACTCACAATTATAAAGCAATACAGAAAGACATGATGAATACAAAAAGGACACGAGGAGCTAGTTGGAATAGGTGGGTGGCCACCAATATCCACCTAGATAAGAAATAGTTATAGAAATTCAAGAATCATTGTGGCTAGGATAGATCATTTCAAATTTTTTATTCAGATAGTAGTGTTTGACCACATTTTGTTTTGATAATCAGAGTGCCTTTTTTTTAACATGTGGTTCATGACAAGACTAGTATCTCACTACATCCATGAAAACCCCCCATGAAATCCATGAGAGAAGATGGGGAGGCTGAGATTGGTGGGATATTGATTTCTCAACAATAGGAGAAACATAATGAACAATGCGAGTATATTATATACCCATTAAGGGAATAACCTGTCACTTACAAGGAATTGAACCTGGGTGGGGAGGATAACAACCATCCACCCAAGCAACCTCATGTTTATCGATCTATATTAGAAGGGGTACCTGTCTATGCATTTAAAAAAGCTCTATTTGACCACTCTTTAGTACTCTACAGTCTTCTTAGCAATCTTGGACAATTTTCTCACTTTCCCTAGTCCAAAGATTACAATTTCTAGACTATTGTTGGTGTTCTATAAATAAAATGTCTAGTTTATTTTAATTAAGTGTAATTGATTCTTTAAAGTTGATTTTACTTGAAAGTGTAGATGGAGATGAAACTAATGATGTTTTTACCTCACTCCAAAAACCATGAAGTAGGAAGATTAAATGCATAATTTGTTCAATGAACCCTACATACAAGAGGGATGAAAGGTTTCTTTTTCTTCCAAGCACCATTAAATACTCATCTCAATAGTCAATTGATGGAACACTCTTTGCAAAAAAAAAATCACTTGAATGAAGAATCCAAATGTTTACCAGATTATCAAAATAAAATTCTTTAAAATTTCAAAACCAATGAATGTTAAGTTCTTTACTTTTTTCACTACAACAACACTTCTTTTAATTCTTCTTTTCTTTCAATGATAATGAAATAGTTAAAATCTCATATAGAAGAGAACCAGAAACAAAAGGATATTCAAACAAAGAAGGACTTACAAAGAAATCAATCACTCTTAAAAATTCGTAAAACCAAAATATTTGAGACCAATTGATAGCACAATTGACTCTAAAAAAATCCATATTTCAAAATATAAGTGAAGTGAAAGAATTAACTGTAACAAACTACTTTGAAATTAACAAAAAAGGATCCCAAAAATGACAACTAGAATGCTTGAAAGTACAGAAGTCAAAGGCTTGTATAATATGACAAGAAAAGGACTGTTGAAAATCAAAACTGAGTTTCAAGGATTTTTCCAACCTTGACGAGCTTATAACCTTTTAAAAAAATGATCAGAGGTAATACACAAGAAACAAGACAAGAATAGTGATACTCACAATCAAAACCAAACAATCAAAGTCTAAAGCAATCATAGAAAAATCTGGGACAAAATCATACATAGAAACAAAGACCAAAAATTCTGAGAAACCGATACCTAGGGTACAAGTCGTCCAAGGTAGAGTGACGCTCCTAGAAAACATACAGGGGGGAATGATACTCTATAAGCCAATAGAGGGGAATTCCACTACTGAAAAAGAAGGGAAAACATGATCAGACTCAACACAAATTCAATCAAAGTGTTCTCAGGACTTTGTAAGCTATTCAATAGAGGAGGAAAGAAAAGAAGACTTGAGAAACCAAACATTCAATCAAGTTATCAAGTGACATACTAGTACAAAGGGTTAAAAACCAAGGAAACAACAATTCCCAAGTACGGTCAACAAAACCTATTGTGAGAAATATCACCCTGAGGACACATTGAGCTCCCCTTAGTTGGGTTTTCTTCCACTAGGATATCGAGAACAAATGGACACTAACATTCTTAGTTTTCATATATTTATGAATGAAATAAAAGAGGAAGAGGAAGTGAATTGGGAATGTTTTTTTGTCGGTTGTGCTCACTTCTCTTTATCGTTCTAATGTTGGATCCATTCTAGCTCCAAAAGTAGTCTACCTATGAAGAATTATAACTATCCTCTTCTTCTATTGCTTGTAACAAGTTAGATAAAAGATATCATAACTAGGCCACAATCATTCATTCATAAAATTGAAATGATACTCAATTAGGGAAATAGGACAAGTTTATTAATATGAGAAACAATTGAACTTACATTCATGGTGTATTGACAGCCTCCTCCAATGCTCCTCCTATCCATCCCCTTACTATATGTTGACTAATGAAAGAAAAACTTGGTATTCTTTAGACCTTAATTCTTTCTAACCTCTTTCACCCTTGATATTCCTTGTTTATATAGAGGCATTAGGGTGGTTTAACAAACTTAGAATATCAAGGAAAGGTTTAGATATTTCCTCCATAAATTAGGATTGATTACCAAAAAAGGAGAGGATTGAGCCTATGAATAATCCCTCAATCATAACCACCAGAAGTATCTCAGAGTCAACCCATATTATAAGATGTGATTGGTTAAAACCACCCTAAGAGGAATGGTGATCCTAATGAAATTGGAAGGAGGCCTCATAGTGACACTCCTTAGGCCATAGGAGGGGGCACCAATGTTTCAACTAAGACAAATAACAAGGGGAAAGATAATGTGTTTGAACTTTAGAAAGTAGATTTTCTACTCTTTGATAACTAGGGAATACAATTTTTTTTTCATAAAGTTGAGGATGCAAAATCAAGGTACCACACTTAGATGTGAAAATTTTGTGTATAACGATGATAATATAAATCAATAATTAGTAATTCAATATAAAAAATTATATTATGTGATCTACTACATTGTTACCTCTATATGAATTGTATTCATCAAACACACATAAAGAACCACTACTTTAGGCATCCCTATAAGATTTGGGACACTCATATTACTAGGAGATGTGAGAATCATGTCTAGTAATGGGTAATAATTTTGGTCTCTCTAGCTAAGTGTTGCAAACACGCATGATTAAATAATTAAAAAATGCACCTAGAGTGAATCAATTCAATCAACTATGAATAGGTTGTTTTTCATATGATGGTTATGACCATATGTGCATTTTTTCTACCTTGGGGCAATGACTCATGTATCCGCAATCGCATGAATCATCTACACATGAACAATTAAATTTGTATTATAATTATGTATTAAGAATAAACAAATTTTAGTTAAGAATACAACTAAATGAATACCTTTTGATGTTAGGGGCATTCTGGGATATCTATATTTTGGTGTTGTGAAGAAAAAGTTAACAGGTAAAAGTTAGAAATATAAATATTAGTATTACATACACACCATAATTTGTATTATAATTATGTATTAAGAATAAACAAATTTTAGTTAAGAATACAACTAAATGAATACCTTTTGATGCTAGGGGCATTCTGGGATATCTATATTTTGGTGTTGTGAAGAAGAAGTTAACAAGTAAAAATTAGAAATATAAATATTAGTATTACATACACACCATACATTAAAAAAAAAAATTTACAATAAAGTTAGTTAATTAATTATAAATCCATAAAAAAATAAAACATATGAGTGTACTTAACTTCTCAAAAAATTAATATGGAAAATAATCGTTAGTAATGACTATGATGGCCCCAACTATTAAATAACCTCAACAAATGTGGCTTCATGAACCATCATCCATGTCAAATTGGATAATTCTTCTTTTGTTTGCTATAAAAATTTCTAAGTTGACATGAATTCTTCTCTAGGTAAATGCCTATAAGATAAATGGGTTGGGTAGTTTGCATCTTGATTCCCTACATTGAGTCACTTTTATGACATTCCTAAAAAGATAATTTGTGAAAATAGTAAACATTTGTCTCTAATACAAATTCTATATACATTTTTCAAAAAAAACTACAATGAGTTTTTTTATTATTAATATGAAGTAGCATATCCATATTTATTAAACATGTATAACATCCAAATATTTATATTTCTATTTAATAAGAAGAATAGTTTGAGATTGTTTTCAAGAATATACAAGTTAATCTTTTTTTTTCTATGTCATATTACATGGAAAGGCTGGTTAATTGTGGTTTATGTTTCGCATGATATTCATACTATGTGGTGTACATCTATTGGTAATGGGCACAATTAATCACTTTTTAATCTAAAATTTTAATATGATGACTAACAATTGAAAATGTTGGCATATTCTTAGTCTTCCTCCCAAATCAATGAATGTGATTTACTCTTCATAACTTTCTTGTATTTTTTAATGCATCAGTTAACCTGCTTACTTTTTAACATTTACCTAATCATATTAAGAAATTACTGTAGCAATATATGATTGCCACGTTTAAATGATTAACCTTTGAGATTACCAAGTTTTGATTTTCTCAGCTGTCTATCTGTTTCATTTTCTGGTTGTCTACGCATTTCATTTTCTGGCTTTGAATTGGGTGAATCAACCTTCCTTTCGCTCCTTCCTTCTATTCTATCTCCATATATGTGACCGATTCGATTTGAGCATAACTGCAGCAATCAAGCAGGAGGTCCGAGAGTGGTTGCTAAGGGAAAATCCCTAATTAAAGATTGAGTCAATCGATATCAAATTCATGTACCTTAATTAAGGTGTTTGTGTTGGTGGATTCCTGGTTGAAATCTGGTGGATTTATATGGATTAAATATAAATTTTGTTTTAGAGAGAGCCTGATAATTAGATACATAATTAGGTATATGGTTTTAGAGACACCCTGATAGTGCTTCCTGCTTATCATATGGTTTTTGATTGACAAATGATCGGGAGCATAGGTTTCCATCAGATTGAGTTTATGAAAGTGTTGTGCAGTGTGAGTTGACATTGAATCTACATCAATTGTCATCGGCATTGACCACATTCGGAAGGGATATGCGTTTTTATGAAGAATTCAGTGCCATTGGCATGTGTCTATGGTTACCGCAATAGGAATGGGTATGATTTTAGTTGAAGAATTTAGTTCTTTTGACATTAAGTTTGGGTGTGACATTAATTTTGGGTTTGAGATTGAAATGATAGTAGAATTTATTTGAACAATATGTGATAAGGATAAGGATAATTTTATGATTTTTTTTTCAAGGTAGTAGTAATTGTGTGGAGAAAACTTATGCACTCTCATTCGGAAGATGATAACCCAGATAATCCTTAAATTCTTCATTAAACAATACTAAAAGTGTTACCAATAAATCATCATACAAGAGGTCTATAAGACATGATTGTGAAAGAACTTTCAAAAAATGTAATGCTACATAATCAGGATTATAACGAACATTATCAGGATTATAACGAACATTAGAACGATGTAATGTCAAAAATCGTTGAGAATATTAGGCATCGTACGATGTGTTGTGCAGTGTGAGTTGACATTGAATCTACATCAATTGTCATCGGCATGGACCACATTCGGAAGGGATATGCGTTTTTATGAAGAATTCAGTGCCATTGGCATGTGTCTATGGTTACCACAATAGGAATGGGTATGATTTTAGTTGAAGAATTTAGTTCTTGTGACATTAAGTTTGGGTGTGACATTAATTTTGGGTTTGAGTTTGAAATGATAGTAGAATTTAATTCAACAATATGTGATAAGGATAAGGATAATTTTATGATTTTTTTTTTCAAGGTAGTAGTAATTGTGTGGAGAAAACTTATGCACTCTCTCATTCGGAAGATGATAACCCAGATAATCCTTAAATTCTTCATTAAACAATACTAAAAGTGTTACCAATAAATCATCATWCAAGAGGTCTATAAGACATGATTKTGAAAGAACTTTCAAAMAATGTAATGCTACATAATCAGGATTATAACGAACATTATCAGGATTATAACGAACATTAGAACGATGTAATGTCAAAAATCATTGAGAGTATTAGGCATCGTACTTATTAAAATTTCAAAATTTCAATTAATTACCAGCATTATACCAGCATTCAAATTTTTTGTTGTTAAAAAACTGCACCTTCAAATTAACCACCATATAGCTGTGTCCGTTTGTCTTGTGTTTGTGCTTTTGTTCCTGGCAGAGCCGACTCTTGTATTTTGAATCATATGTGTACGAGGCTCTACATAGCTTAATTTAATGGAAGGTGAATGGGAAGAAAACTAACTTCTTTAATTCAATTTTGTGTTGCCATGGATATATTATGTATTGCATTTCTTCCAATAGTGATTCTCTTTTTTCTTTCATGTTTGTTCAATTCAATCTTTTCTTCAATCACGGTAGGGTAGGGTAGTGATTCTCTTTTTTCTTTCATGTTTGTTGAATTCAATCTTTTCTTCAATCACGGTAAGTTAGGGTAGAGTATGAGGGCATACCGATTACAGGTAAGTGAAGTTTTAAATAAATTCTCTAAAATGTTGAATTTCGGCGTTCACCATCCACTGCAATAGTGGATGTGCTAGTTATGTATACTAATAAGCATGTTTCGATATTATTTCATCAATATAAAATTTCATCTATTAGATTCGAAGGAGACCTAGTTGTGCTTTATATCTCCCAGGCTATTAACGTTTTAGTTGATATATTCCTATATACCAATGTTGTTGCGGTTAATGTTGTTACAATTTACGAGGGATTTTCGAAACTATGGAGCTTCTGAAGTGTAACATTCAATGCAGATTACTAATTGAAAGACCCACTGTAGTTGACTTGATACTTACCAAAGAAACAACAAATAGTTGGTACATTAATTAAGAGAAAAAATCTGTCATCGAAATAGTACATGTTTCATGGAATACCACCGAAATTTGGCTAGCCTCCCCAGAAGGAAAAGACCAATTTAAAATTTGCCGCCGCGGGGTCGGTGCAGGGAGATGAGTAACGAAAACAAAATCTTTTGCTACGCATAATACATCGATTGGGAGGGGGAGATGGAAGAATATAAAAGTCTACTACTTACATTTACATTTGATTAACATGAATTGGATGAAACCATTACTTACATTTGAGTAGAATGAATTCCCTGAAACCTTTCCAAATATTATTGGAGACATAAACCAAGCTCACTACATAGCCAACTCCATCGCTCTCGCAGCTTCTTGATCCCGGATTGCCTGAGAAGCACAGCCAAGAAGCACAGCTAAGATGAGAAGCACAGCCAAGATGGGTTGCTACGCCAGGATGAGTTGCCCACAGACCAGTTGGACTCAATTTGTTGCCATTCTACAATCTATCTCACTGCAACAAGTAGGTCACGTCTGTCCTGTGGGCAAATCATTCTTGGCTGAGTAACACTCTGTACTTTTACCTCTTCATCCAAACACTCCCCTTCACTTGTCAAAACTGTAAAAAACTTTTCAGAATGAGAGATTCGCCACGCACCGGAATGGCATTCTTATTATTATTTTGAGGAAAAAAGGCATTCAAATCATTTTGAGGAAAAATCCCACACGAATGAGAGCCGTCCAATCAGCAAGTTCGCCGCGAGACATTCTCAAAAAATGTGTTTTTATATTTATTAACTAATTTTGTATAAATTCATTTTAGGTATAAGATCATGTTGAAGAAGAATCCATAAAATAAAAATAATTTGTTTTTTTATAATTTTTTCTATGTTAAATATGGAATTCACATGTTCCATTTAAAAGATATAAAAAAATTCAAAAATATTGATAACAAAAAAATGTGTTTTTATGATCATAAATAAAATGTTTCAATGTATATTTCAAAATATGTTAATATTAATTACATATATAACAATTAAAAATGAAAATAAATTTTATTAAAACATTTAAATGATAATTCCTTCCAAATATAAAAAGCAAAGATCTATCTTAATTATGAGTTTATAATATATCCAGAAAAATCAAGTCCATGTTTATATTGACCTGAAAACTATTTTTAGATTAAAATTTTTTAAAGAAATATTTGTATCACAACGGATTTGATCCTTCTCCAGGATAGTAGTAATTACTAAATTCTATATCATTTTAAAATATAAATAAGTTGATTAATATATAAATCTAAGCCGTTGAACTGAAATGTGTAACTTAAACATTATTTCTTTTTAGAAATGATATCTATATATAAAAAAGAAATTATAATAATGGCCATTTATATCAAAAAAATATGATATTTCTTTATGTATTATATTTTTAAGATAAATAAAGTAAGAAAAAGAAAAATAGAATATTGTTTTTTTTGAAACTATATAAAATAATTTTAAAAGAAATAATATTATTTAATATTATTTTTTTGAATATTAAAAAATTAAAAACAAAATTCATATTATTTGTTAAAATCAATTGATGTTTATGGATGAACTAATTTGAAAAATTCTTGAGACAATGGAGATTGAGGATGGATATCTATTTCTTTTAACAAACTACACTTTTAATAATATGAAAAATTGCATTAAGTTAGTTTGTGAATTAACATGTGAATTAAAAATATGTAAATATGTGAATTAACATATTTTATAATCATTATGTAAACATGTGAATTAACATATTTACATCTGAGACATCATATTATAATCATTTTGAATTATATCAATATTTATTTCCAGTTCTACAAGTTGGACGGACAAAAATGCACAACTAAGAATGCCCTGCCATACACTCATTGAAATATAGTGTAACTATATCTCAAATAGCGGAATGACCTATAAAGGAATATTGTTTGTTACTTTTGGTCATTACTAACTCGGTTTATCAGCAGCATTTACATAATTTTTTTCAATATATAAATATGACAGATATGGTGGGAATAATAAGCTTTTCGATATACAAATATCACAGATATTGTGGGAATAACACAAGCTAATGCTGTTTGTGATAATTTTTGCATTGAATGACAAAATTTAGCATCGTCGAAGTTTAGTATTCATTCATTTCAATAGAGATTGATATTGATGTCAATATCTCAAAACCATTTATGTTTAAAAGGAGGTTGTTGGGATCTGACTCGTCATCGTTCCCGTGAATTGTTTGACAAGATTCTTGTGTATCCATGTGTATATCCTGCTTATCCATCGATCCTTATTTTTATGGTCCATTCTCCGCTCTCTCGAAATCCTGTGGCTTTTCAGTTAGACGACGCCATGTGTAATCACGTACTGAACATTTTAAAATTTCTAGAATCATGGAAAATATATGGTATACATTCATGTTAAAAGTTTAAATATAACACAAACGTGCCAGCTAGTCCCTACCCTGTTGAATAAAAAAACTCAATATAATCCATAGCTACAAGGTATTCAACTACATGATATCACACACAACACAACTGAACCAACTGTTAATCTTTACCCATTGGCATTTCTAACTTATGAATGTACGATATTGAATCTTATGGATAGCTTGGCAGTGGAAAATAATATGATGTTAAAGGAACAACAGCGATATCGACGAGCAAACAATCCTCATTGCAAAAGCGCAGCAGGAAAAAGGTTGGGTAGCTGGAGTAATGCGTTGTTTATTTTAATATAGATTCTATTATCATAAGATCATAAGTTATTTGTGGAAGGAGTCGACCAGCCACTGTTTGAAAGATGACCATTAAAAACATAGTATTGAACTAGAGTTCAACCATTAATAATATGATGATCATCCAAATCCTAAGCTTGGGTAGCTGGAGTAATGCACTGTTTATTTTAATATAGATTCTATTATCATAAGATCATAAGTTATTTGTGTAAGGAGTCCACCGGCCACTGTTTGAAAGATGACTGTTAAAAAGACAGTATTGAACTAGAGTTCAACAATTAATAATATGATGATCATTGAAATCATAATTTAATTTTGAAACTGTTAAAACTCATTACATTATTTGGAATATTGTCTAACCAGTAATTTGGGTTAATCTATCTCAACCATGCATGACAATTAAGATAATCTCAAGTAACACTTGTATAAAAGTTATAAGTGGAATAACATAGTTGATGTTCCATATTTCATGGCATAATGTAAAAAAATTTAACAACAAAACTCTTACTTTAACAAGTATGTTGTTAAGGTACTAGGTGATATTAAAGTCATGAATTTTAAACTTGTCCCCACAAAAAATCCAATCATGTTAATCACATTTGATCCTTCTTATTTTTTGTTATAGAAATGATTTAGAATAAAAAATGAAGATTATCATAATATTTTTAAAATTTAATAAACAAAAAAGAAAAATTACAATACCTAATAAATTTATATTTGCAATATATGTTTCATAGTGATTCAAATAATTTTTATGAATAGAAGCTACTAGTTCTATGGTATAAATTATTTTTTTTAATACAGAAATAAATTCATCCTAAATTTAAACTCTGGCTATGTATAAAAACACATCAATTACAGAGTTAATTCAACCAATGTCAACAAATCAGTAAAACAATGGGAAAAATAAAAATAAAATATGAATTTATTCTAAATTAAAATATGATTATATATATGCTACCGCAAGTCATACTATATGCATATATTCATACCTCAATCCCTTGGATTGAGGTAAATAACCAAAATAATATATGTCTAGACATTTGGATTTTTAAAATGTTATAAGCCATTGTATGCATGAAACAAAATTTGTATATATCCAAATACTTCAGTTTTAATCAACAATTTGTTTTTCAATAATTCTGGTATTTTTACAGTATTTTCTAATATCCATTCCTAATATTTATAAAATAATCTTGGAAACAATAACCTATAAATTACAAATTCAGAAACAATAATTTTAAGTATTCATTTACAATTTTAATTTTTAATATTCATAAAATAATCTAGGAAACAATAACCTATAAATCACAAACTCAGAAACAACAATTTTGAGTATTCATTTACAATTTTAATACTTAATATGAAATAGACATATAAACAGTTTAACACTAAATATACACAATATAGTTTGTTTCTGTAATAAACTTAACCATAACTTCTGTAAAAACCTATTTTCATCATATCTATATCTATATGGTAAAATATTTACATAAGTTAAAATTTATAAATTGCATTATCTTATTTGTAATATAAACATGGTATTTTAATAAATTAATAAAATAATTATGAAGTCCATTCAAACTAAGTATATAGTCATTATTTGATTCGAAAGCTCAGAAGTATACCATTAGTAAAAGATCAAATTTTATTTTCGACGTTTCTGAACATTGTCTTGTCTTATGACATCCATTCAAACTAAACTAGTATTTGTCTTGTCTTATGACATTCATTCAAACTAAACTAGCATTTTTCTACTTTCCTGAGTCTGTGTCTCTATCGTTCTTTTCATGAATGATCTTGAATATTTCAAGACCCATTTGAAGTATGAGAAGAACCCTAAGATTAAAGAGGCGATTATACATAAGTTTAAGAGTATCTGGGAAGGGCGAAGGAAATCCATGTTGTACTGGATGAGGGAGGTAGTGCAGGGCATGCTGCGAATGGTGATGCAGTTGTTGTGATCAGAGCGAAGACCAAACCCAACAACAAAGATGGGGATGGGGATAGAGATAGAGAGGATCTTAAGAAAGAGAAATTGCGAAATTGCATGCGGGTCTCAATTCAACAATTATTCACGAAATTCTAAAATGAAATTGAGTGATGTAGTAGGGCTTGAAAGTGCCAAACAAGATTTGCAAGAGGCAGTTATCCTTCCTGTAAAATTTCCCCAATATTTCCGCAATTTTGATAGGTTAGTGATTTTTCTGAGGTTGTGGTATTCGGGCTTTTGACATAACTCTTCTCTCTTTGTACAGAATAATAGTCGAACTGTATTTACAAAATTCAACAAAGGGAACATGGTTCATGAGGACTCACTTCGCATGTGAGAGGGGCAAGGTTCGATTCCCTGCATCTTCTTCTTTTTCTGCTATGTTATCTCTATAGTTTCTATTGTGTGGTCAAATTTGTGAGTAATGTTGTCGACTAGTCATTTCACATAATAGCGTTGGGATGGCATATCTTTGTTCTGGCTATAGTAAGATTCAAATCTCGGCTCTGGTCTCCTCCATAATATATTAAGA
>JASDQU010682774.1:11299-29282 GCA_032191745.1 Picea mariana | reverse complement strand
GATTAAAATTTAAAAAGGGAATTAATTGTTTTATTACTTTGATAATTTAAAATATACTAATTAAATAAGAAAAGGGAAAAAGGGTTAATTTCCACACCTTCCTTTTTGAGTTCTAAGTAAAAAGGGGAAAGAGGGAAAATCTAAAATATTAGGAAACTAGGAAAAGAGGTAAACATAAAAAGCGAAAAAGGGGAACTTAAGGGAAAAAAAGGAAAGTCAAACTTAGTAAAGAATCTACCATTTAAGAGATCTCTAATTTAAACTAAATTAGAAATTTAATAATAGGGAAAGCCATAAAAACCTGTAAGAGAATTTGGGGACCCCTAGGAGTAATTCTAGGAGTAACTCTAGGTGGGTGAGGGAAATACAGATAATTAATTCATTAAAGAAATTAAATTATGGAGGAATGTAGGGGATGGGGGAAACTTGTATGGAGAGGAATTTTTAGGAATTTATTTTTAAAAATTTAATTGAATGAGATTTTAGGAAAGAACGGAAGTTTGAAACTCTATATAATGAAGGAGGGAGAAGGATGAATGGGGTTCTTCTGTTTGTGTAACGTTGCGCTGCAGAAATATCCACTTGACTGACTTAACTTGTGGGAGTTGGGATACCCAGCTCAGTGGGGAGTGGTAGCTCGGCCTTGCGAGGTGAGCTGGGAGCTAGATGAATCTATGGATAGTCTATGTGTGGCCCCTTTGTGGCTCATGGGGCTAAGGGGGAAGAAGAGTACCCCTATCATTGGTTGGGAAGTACCGATGAAGTCTCGTGGATCGGCAAGCAGAGGTGGCACGAAGCGCATAGGACATCATTGAGAGCGGGCGATTAGGTAGCGATACGCTCTCTTCATTTTTGTATGGTAGAATGTATTAGGACTTATGCTTGGATCTGCTTATTTAATGGTGAAGTAAACTGATGTTTTTTTTCAATTGATGACTGAAACTTTTCTTAGCCTAGCTCGATGATAGGTGGACTCCCATGGCTTCTTTTCCCCACATGTCTTGACCACCTTGCTATGTTGATTGTGACCTTCATGGTTGTTTAGCCTTCATCCCTACCTCACTAGTCCTCGCCTGAGTAGTCGGCCAGGAACTTGATCTACGGTCATCGCCTTAGCATTAAAAGACCTATGAATCTCAATGCCCTACTTTCCTGTGCGAGGATGATGAGCGAAGGATGAACCTAATAGCCGACTAGCCTTGATGTTCGTCCCTAGCTGATTGTTCGTTCCACCATATGGCAATGGCCTCTGTGTGTGGATTATCTGGGGTCCTGGATGGTTCTTCATGAGACTTGACTGATAGAATCCTTGCAATCATTTGCATGAATTTTTCCATTGGATCCCTTTGTTTCTCTCACTGTTGTCTATGTTGTATGGGTATTCTGGCAATGCAAAAAAAATAAAAATGAAATGATTTCATTTCGGCATTTTTACATTTGGTACTCTGGCACTGGACAAACAAATTGATTTCTTATCTACATTTTTTTATTGGCACCCTGAAACTGGATAAACAATTAAATTTTAAGTTTGCGTTTTTTTGGTACACTAAATTGGATAAATGTTTTTTTGTCATTTCTCAGTCTGTGTTGTAATAGTATACTGGAATGGAAAATGAATTAAATTCTGGGTCTGCTATTTTACTCTACTTATGGTTCGAATTTAATAGGTCTGTTGGTTAAGTTTAGTTTCCTTTTTGGGGGCTCCAGTGTTATCACTTCCTGGATTTTTGGCCTCTATGTGGTACCCACGAAATTGATGTAATGCCATACATCAACGATTAACTCTAACAATGTAAATTTTTGGGATTCTTCGACTCAGCTAATATTCATAGCGAATTTATGAAACGTTGTAAACTCAGAGAATGTATTGAATGTTTGAACTCAGAAAATTACTGAATGATACACTAAACCTAGTGAAATTAAACTCAGAGAAATTATTTGACGGTATTAAACCTAGCGAATCAAAGGTTATGCACATAGATATTTTTTTTGGCATCTTTATTTATTTTTTCCTTCGACAACAACTGCTTTAATAGCTTGTTTGGTTAGCTAGTTGGTCTGGTTAAGCCACCTTTAATACTCAACAATTTTTCCTAGAGATTTCAAGATGTCACCCATAATGCCTCGCGATTTGTCTTTTTAAAAAATACTCCATTTGGTTACCTTTTTTTTTACTGCCAACAATTGAGTTTTTTGAGCCACAAGTTCACAACATAAATTCTTTTTCCTGCTGCCTTGCTTTCGGATTGGCTTGTTTACTTTGAGATTGCCCTTCCTGGAGCTCTTTTCTTCCACGAGATTGAGCCTATGTCCTTATTTAATGCAATTTTGTGTGTTCCCACTTATCTCTGAGTACCTAAGTGTTGTTTGACCTGAGTAATGCGTATCCTGAATTATCTGGTGTGATGGAAGTTGGTGCGGGTCTGTGGGAGGTGACACTTGCATTTTTCTTGGGGTGCGCTTTACTTCCTTGGTAGATAACATTTTATAGCCGACTGCATGCATTTAATATCAAATTTATTTTTAGCTGTCAGATTAAGGGAAGGCGTTTTCACCCAGCTCACTGTTAGTTTTGACCACCTTTAACTAACTAGGAAGCCCTTTAGACTAGACTCTTCAATTTAGTTTCCTTCTTAATTAGACCTAACTTTTTAATGTAGAATGCATTTGTAGTTCATAGTGTTAGAAATGTCATATTTAGGAATGCAAATTTTGATTTGCATATATTGTGAAATTGACAGTACATTAATGACTAGAATGTAATTTAATAAATTCTGCAAGTGTGACAATTGTAGCTTGTACATCGATATTGTTAATGTTGTTATAAGGTCGATTGATAAGTTTGTTTGTATTTAGTGATCAATTTAAAATCTACTATTTGGTTGTCATTAATGTTAAATTAGATTGGTTTGTATTGATTAAATTATGATTTAAAATTGCTAGAAATAGAGTGTAAGTTATGTTAAATTAGATTGGTAACTTTTGACTAAGCTAGACTGGATTAATGGTTTGGTTGGTTGGAGAAGTCATGTAATGGATTTCTCTCTCTTGATGATGTCTTTTTGCATCTTGTCGACCCGTTGCTTTGGGTCATAGGCATAGTCTCCTTGTCATCTAATTCATCCTAGCGTGTCGGATTATCTAGAGTCCTTGGTCTAGATAGGATGTATTGCGCCAAGGTTACTGATGCGCCTATCACCTGGGATGGTGTGATTCCTGATGAGAGGATCATGGCACGTCCTATTGGATAGATACGAATGATAACTTGGACGGATTCATTACCTTTCGTGTGAGTGGTGTCGAGCATTGTAAGTTTGCTTTTGGCACATGGGTGGCATGCCTTCAGGCGTTGGGTTCGCGTGCCTTGAGGTTCTAGTCCTTGTCTGTCAAGGCCATTGAGTCAGGATGGGGATGTTGTCTATTCTTGTAGGCATGTCCTTTTGCATTGGGATGGTAGTCGTTCCTCCTTTTTTTTCTAAGCATGTCTCACCCAGTTTCTCTTGTACCAGTGCGTGGAGTCATAGTATCCCATTGCCTGGAATGCGTCCTTGCATTCATTGTCAGTTGCATGGTTAACTATGGTTGTCATCACCTTCTTGACTTTCAAACAATAAATAAATAAAAATCGCACTTAGGGTTCGCTTATAGTGGTGAATAAGGGGCTGTCACATGTGGTATCAAAGTGGGTTAAACCCTGCGACCATGGATCGCCATGCTTTCCACTGTAGTAAACCCTTGAGTCTTAACCTAACACTATTTAAAACTTTAACTTGCCGTTGTGATAAGCATGGTTAGATGGAACCGTACGAGATTCACGACGAGGTATCGTGGATGGAAGTGCGACACCTCCAGAAGTATCGTGCCCTTGGAGTTGAACCCCCAAGGGGAGGAACAATTCCTTGAGCTGGATTCACCTATTGTAAGGGATGATGATGGTCTGAAAAGGCCCTTCCAGGTTATGTCAAAGGGCCTTGATTCATCATTGGTACTGGGATGAGGCCGGGGCACCTGTACAGCTGGCATCCACCAAGAACTTGAGAGAGTTGAGTTCTCGAGCCCATGAGTGTCGCTGATGACTGTGTCGTCGATGCTTGGTTGTAGAAAAAGGTGTTGTGCTTCATGCTTCACGATTATGACCTCTAGCATGAAGGTCCAAATGGTGGTATTTCGACTGAAGGGGAGTGCTCATTTATGGCGGAAGACGCTCTTGCCACTTTTGAACGTGGTCTTTGATGATGTGTCATAGGAATTGTTCAAGGGATGGTTCCACGAAAGTTATCTTTCTAAGGAATTGGTTGAGCATCAGCTCAATGAGTTCGATGCCTTGGGACAAGGAAACCATACAGTGCCCGAGTACGAGGCCCACTTTTGGAGTTGTTTTGATCTACTCTGCACCCTCACCAAGAAACTTAAGGTCAACAAGTTAGTGTTGAACTTAGCGTTAAGATTCAGCTTATACTTCCGGTACCAGGATTTATGGATAGAAGAAGGTGTGTGGGGTTGTGGGGAGCCACATCACCAGCATTATTGCCTAGAGGAAGGGGTTGGAGCATCTCGATCAGTCAGACCCACTACCATAGGAGTTTGGGCAAGGCCCATCGGATTCATGCAATGGTGAATAATCGACAAGTAGAGCATCAGTCGACTGTACTCGAGATGACAGGTACCGTCGCTTACTAGACCCTTAGTATTTTGATAGATCCTGGTGCTACCAAGAGTTTCATTTCTGGTACAGTGCTAAAAAGGTTTAAGGTAAAGGCAATGCAACAAGATGAGTTTAGCTTCGTAGAGATGGATTTGGGAGCCAAACAGAAGGTTGGAGGAAGGGTTACGGGCTGTACCCTTAACCTAGAAGAGTTTGTCATGTGGGATACCCTGTACGTCATGATCTTAGGATCTTATACCGTCGTGATTGATATGGACTAGTTGGAATCGCATGAGGCGATACTCAACTGTAAGATGAAATGATTGAGCTTGGTCGATGATGAGGGACAGAGATGTGTGATTATAAGATGGAGCCAGGGAGATTCCCTTAGGTTCATCTCTTCCTTGCGATTATGGAAGAGCATGTGCAATAGATGTAATCTTTATGCGATCCTTGCGTTAAACGATAATGAAGTAGAAAAAGGTCTAGAACACCTTTTGGTGGTGACAGAGTTTGCAGACATCTTTCTGGAGGAGCTACCTGGGATGTCGTCGGAGAGGGAATTGGAGTTTACTATAGACCTAAAACTAGGGAAAAAACTGATAGCTAGAATGCCTTATCGGATGTCAACCCTGAAATTACATGAGTTGAGAATGCAACTGAAGGCGTTGTTGGACCTGGGACCGATACATCCTAGTGTGTAACTCTAGGGTGCACCTGTTATTTTCATATGAAAGAAGGATGGGTCGTGGAGGCTCTGCATTGACTATCGTCAATTGAACAAGGCCACGACCGAGAATCAATATCTATTACCGAGGATTGATGATTTTTTCGATCAAATGAAGGGCACGACAGTGTTCTCAAATATCGATTTGTGATCAGGGTATCACCAATTACGGATTAAGGAAGATGATGTCCCTAAGACCGCCTTTAAGATGAGGTTTGGACATTACGAGTTTACTGTTTTACCACCTGGACTGAAAAATGCCCTAGGGGTATTTATGAGTTTGATGAATGGGGTGTTCCACGAATACTTGGAAAAGTTCATCCAAGTATTCATTAACGATATTTTGATTTACTCTCGGACGACGGAGGAACATGATGGGCACTTGCGCTTGGCACTACAGTGTCTGCGAGAGCGCAAATTGTATGGGAAGTTATCCAAATGCTCATTTTATCAATTGAATATCCACTACTTAGGGAACGTCATCTCCGGTGAAGGTATCGTTGTGGATCTGGAAAAGGTCAAGGCCATTATAGAATGGATTGCGCTGACGAATGTCCCAGAAGTGCGTAGCTTCATGGGTTTTGTAGGATACTATCAACAGTTCATCGAGGGGTTTTCGAAGATAGCAAATCTGATCACGAAATTGCAAAATAAAAACAAGAAGTTTGTTTGGACCGAGAAATGTGCGGAATCATTTCGGAGGCTCAAGAAGTTGTTGACAGGAACACCGATACTAAAGGTACTGGACATGGATGCAGAATTCTTGGAATGCATTGACGCATCCAAGGAAGGATTAGGCAGAGTCTTTATGCAAGACGGACGAGTGATTGCTCACATTTCGAGGAAATTGAGAAGGCATGAGAAGAACTATGCAACGCACGATATGGAGTTGTTAGCCATCGTATATGCCTTGAAGGTTTGGAGACACTACCTTGTTGGACAAAAACTTGAACTAAAGATTGACCACTGTGGACTACAACAAATATTTACACAAAGTGACCTGAACACGCGACAACGACGTTGGTCAGAATTGCTTAGTGAGTACGACTTCAAGATTACTTAAATCAAAGGAATAGGGAATTGAGTGGTGGATGCATTGAGTTAGAGACCATGCAACTTTTCAGTGCTGCCTCTTCAGACGAATCTACATGAAAACATTCTAACTTTACAGCATGGCGACAACTGGTACAAAAGGTCGAGGGTTTTGTCGGACAAAACACAATGATGGTACCACGATTTGAAGGATTTTCTTTGATAGCAACGGTTTATTGAGGTTTAAAAATCAGATCTATGTACTGTTGAACGATGAGTTGAGGATGTTGATCCTGAGTGAGCCTCATAGAGCAGTTTACATGGCTCACCCGAGAGTCACGAAGATGAGGGTAGACCTTAAACCCTTATTCTTATGGAAGAGAATGAAGGTAGACATAGTCAACTATGTGGCCAGATGTCTAGAATGTCAGTAGGTAAAGGCTGAACATAGACACCCAACAGGATTACTACAACCACACGTTATTCCGAAATCGAAATGGGAGGTTATTTCGATGGATTTTATTGTTGGATTTTCATTGAAAGCAAGGAGACATGACTCAATTTTCATAGTAGTAGACACTCTGATGAAGAGTGCTCACTTTATTCTTGTATGTATGACATATCAGGCATCTGACATAGCTAGAGTTTTCATTAGTGAGATTGTGAGCTTGCATGGCGTACCTAAGAGGATTATATATGATCGAGGATCGATGTTTACTGGACGATTTTGGACTAGTTTCTAAGAGGCCTTGGGAACCCAACTTAACTTTAGTACTGCGTATCACCTGGAGACTGATGAGCATATTGAATGAATGAAACAGACCTTGGAGGACATGTTACGCATGTATGTGATGGACCAACAAAGGCATTGGGAATAATTCTTGCCACTAGTGGAGTTCGCTTACAACAACAGTTACCAGAGCACCATTACGATGGCACCTTTCGAGTTTCTTTACGGGCAACCGTGTCAGACGCCTTTGAGTTGGGATCGGCTTGAGGATAGGGTCTTGGTGGGACCAGAGGCGATCCAAGAAATGGAAGATAAAATGCAAAAAATAAGACAAAGGATTAAAGAAGTGCAGTATCGAAAAAAGAGTTATGCTGATGTGCACCGTGTCGACCGTAGTTACGAGGTCGACGATAGAGTGTTATTGTGGGTTAACTGCATAAGAGTTTGATCATGTTTGGAAAGGGAGCTGAACTCTCTCATAGGTTCATGGGACCTTTCGAGAGTGTGGAGATAAAGGGGCCCATGGCCTCTCAACTAGCTTTGCCTGATTCATTGAGGCGTATGCACTATGTTTTTCATGTATCTGTCTGAGACATTATGATTAGTAATCCTACACGTGTTTTGACTTGAGCACCTTCCGGGTGTCAGATGAGGGTGCGCTCATGACTGAGCCGATCCGCATCTTGGATCATCGCATTCGACAGCTACAACATCAAACAGTAGATCAGGTCAAGGTCTAGTGGGACAACTATAGTTCGTAATCGATGACCTAGGAGGATGCATTTGATATGTGCCAACAGTTTCCATTTTTGTTTGATATATAGACTTACGATACTTTGATACACATTATTTGGCACTTATACTGTGAAAATTCGGGACAAAGTTTAGACCAAGAGGGGTGTATGTAACATCCCGCTTTGGCACACTGAGCGAACGTATTTTTGAGGACACTTGCTCTCAATTGATCCGGATTATTATGCTATTAAAACTTTTGATTTTGATTATGAGGCATTATGGGATGATGACATGTTGTTTTACCACTTTGACATACACAGGTGCTATTGACTCAATTTTACTGAGTGTGCAGGATTCAAGACCTCGAGGATGCAGAGGCATAGATGGAACCCCTTGGACTCTAGATCGATTTAGGGAGTGTACCATTGGGGTTTGATTGTTTTACTGTGATATTAGAGCATCTGATTACATGATATGATATGGATATGTTCTGACATGATTTATTGATGATTTAGGCTGACGATAGATTTCCGAACAGACTCATAGGTGGAGTAAAGGGGTCAGGCACAACTACTAGAGATGTTGAGGGAGAGGTGTGGACAACAACCTTTCCACATCCTACTAGCACTCCCTCCGTTTCTTGAACTGTAGGTTAACGATTACCTAGTTCGAGAGGACCCACAATGTCGTGAGGTAAGACTGTGACAGTCGCTCACGATGATTCTAAGGTGTGGACAATAAGGTAGGGGCCTTATTCCTTAGAGGCCCTTAGTCTCCCACAATTTTACCTGGTAGAGTATTGACTCCAGGGGTTATTGATTTCTACCAAGTCATTCAAGAGGCGAGTGGCACCCCTGGAGCACCTAGTGCATCCTGAAGGGCACGTCACGCAAGGGAAATAGATTAGGGCGAGTGGCACCCTTGGAGCACCTAGTGCGTCCTGAAGGGCATGTCACGTTGTTGATGATAGATGAATGAACCTAGACGGCCTGAAGATGATCATTGTGATAAGAATTTAAAGAAAAAAAAACAACACATTTTCCCTAATAGAATGTTGCCCATCACGAAAATTTAAGGTTTAAGTCTAAACTATGCTAGTGGTAAAATTTTATCTTTGCATAAAATAATAATAATAATAGTAAAAATAAAAACCACATAAATAATAATTATGATCTTCGTTAAATCTTGTAACATGAATGGAGTAAGAAATTAATTGTTTCAAAAAAAAATCTGTTGGATTAAAATTTAAAAAGGGAATTAATTGTTTTATTACTTTGATAATTTAAAATATACTAATTAATTAAGAAAAGGGAAAAATGATTAATTTCCACACATACCTTTTTGAGTTCTAAGTAAAAAGGGGAAAGAGAGAAAATCTAAAATATTAGAAAACTAGGAAAAGAGGTAAACATAAAAAGGGAAAAAGGGGAACTTAAGTGAAAAAGAGGAAAGTCAAACTTAGTAAAGACTCTACCATTTAAGAGCTTTCTAATTTAAACTGAATTAGAAATTTAATAATAGGGAAAGACATTAAAACCTATAAGAGAATTTGGGGACCCCTAGTAGCGATTCTAGGAGTAACTCTAGGTGGGTGAGGGAAATAAAGATAATTAATTCATTAAAGAAATTAAATTATGGAGGAATGTAGGGGATGGGGGACACTTATACGGAGAAGAAGTTTTAGGAATTTATTTTTAAAACTTTAATTAAATGATATTTTAGGAAAGAAAGAAAGTTTGAAACTCTATATAATGAAGGAGGGAGAAGGATGAAGGGGGTTCTTCTATTTGTGTAACGTTACACTGCAGAAATATCCACTTGACTGACTTAACGTGTGGGAGTTGGGACACCCATCTCAGTGGGGACTGGTAGCTCGGCCTTGCGAGGCGAGCTAGGAGCTTCATGAATCTATGGATTGTGTGTGTGTGGCCCCTTTGAATTTCTTGGGGCTAAGGGGGAAGAAGAGTACCCCTATCATTGGTTGGGAGGTACCGGTGAAGTCTTGCTAGTCGGCAAGAAGAGGTGGCACAGAGTGCACGGTACGTCATTTAGAGTGGGCAATCAGGCAGCGGTACACTCTCTTCATATTTCTATGGTAGAATGTACTAGGACTTATGCTTGGATCTGCTTATTTAATGGAGAAGTAAACTGATTTATTTTTTAAATTGATGACTGAAACTTTTCTTAGCCTAGCTCGATGATAGGTTGACTCCCATGGTTTCTTTTCCCTGCATGTCTTGACCAACTTACTGTGTTGATTATGAAGCTCACCGGTCCTTGCTTGAGCAGTCAGCCAGGAGCCTGATCTATGGTCGTTGCCTTAGCGTTACAATACCTATGGATCTCAATGCCCTACTTTCTTGTGCAAGGATGATGAGCGAAGGATGAACCTAATAGCCAACTACCCTTGATGTTTGTCCTTGGATGATTCTTGATTCCGCCATCTGGCAACGACCTCTGCATGTGGATTATCTGGGGTCCTGGTTGGTTCTTCATGCTCCTTGACTGATAGAATCCCTGCGATCATTTCCATGACTTTTCCCATTGGATCCCTACGTTTCTCTCACTGTTGTCTACATTGTATGGGTATTCTGGTAGTGCAAAAAAAATAAAAAATGAAATGATTTCATGTTGGCATTTTTACATTTGGTATTCTGGCACTGGACAAACAAATTGATTTCCTGTTTGCATTTTTTTATTGGCACCCTGAAACTAGAAAAACAATTAAATTCTAAGTCTGTGTTTTTTTTGTACACTGAATTGGATAAACATTTTTTTGTCATTTCTCAGTCTGCGTTGTAATGATATACTGGAATGGAAAATGAATTATATTATGGGTCTGATATTTTACTCTACTTATGGATTGAATTCAAGAGGTCCATTGGTTAAGTTTAGTTTCCTTTTTGGGGGCTCCAACGTTATCACTTCTCGGATTTTTGGCCTCTACGTGGTAGCCACAAAATTGATGTAATGCCTTACATCAGCGATTAACTCAACAATTTAAATTTTGGGGATTCTTAGATTCAGCTAATATTCACAGCGAATTTATGGAGAGTTGTAAACTCAGAGAATGTATTGAATGTTTGAACTCAAAAACTTACTGAATGATACACTAAACCCAGTGAAATTAAACTCAGAGAAATTATTTGACGGTATTAAACCCAGCGAATTGAAGGTTATGCACACAACTATTTTTTTTTGCATCTTTATTTAATTTTTTCCTTCGACATCAACTGCTTTAACAACCCATTTGGATAACTAGTTGGTCTAGTTAAGCCACCTTTAATACTCAACAATTTTGCCTGGAGATTGCAAGGTGTCACCCATAATGCCTGACGATTTGTCTTTTTAAAAAAAGCTGCATTTGGTTACATTTTTTTTTACTGCCAATGACTAAGTTTTCGGAGCCATGATTTCACAACAGAAATTCTTTTTCCTGCTGACTTGCTTCCGGATTGGCTTGTTTACTTTGAGATCGCCCTTCCCGAAGCTCTTTTCGTCCACGAGATTGAGCCTATGTCCTTATTTAATGCAATTTCGGGTGTGCCCACTTATCTCTACGTACCTAAATGTTGTTCGACTTGAGTAATGTGTATCCTGAATTATTTGGTGTGCTGGAAGTTGGTGAGAGTCTGTGGGAGGTGACACCTGTGTTTTTCTTGGGGTGTGCTTTACTTCCTTGGCAGATAACATTTTATAGCCGACTGTGTGCATTTAATATCAACTTTATTTTTAGCTGTTAGAGTATGGGAAGGCGTTTTCACCCAGCTCACTATTAGTTTTGACCAACTTTGATTGACTATGCAGCCCTTTAGACTAGACTCTTCAATTTAGTTTCCTTCTTAATTAGACCAGACTTTTTAATTTAGAATGCATTTGTAGCTCATAGTGTTATCAATGTCATATTTAGAAATGCAAATTTTGATTTGTATTTATTGTGAAATTGACGGTACATTAATGACTAGAATGTAATTTAATATCTTCTTCAAGTGTGACAATTGTAGCTTGTACATCGATATTGTTAATGTTGTTATAAGGTTAATTGCTAAGTTAGTTTGTATTTAGTGATCAATTTAAAATATACCATTTGGTTGTTATTAATGTTCAATTAGATTGGTTTGTATTGATTAAATTGTGATTTAAAATTGCTAGAAATAGAGTGTAAGTTATGTTAAATTAGATTGGTAACTTTTGACTAAGCTAGACTAGATTAATGGTTTGGTTGGTTGGAAAAGTCGTGTAACGTCTTGCGCTCTCTTGATGACGTCTTTTTGCATCTTGTCGACCCGTTGCTTAGGGGTGTAGGTATAGTCTCCTTGTCAGTTAATTTGTCCTAGCACGTCGAATTATCTAGAGTCCTTGGTCCAGATAGGAAGTGTTGCACCAAGTTTATTGATGCGCCTATCACCTGGGACAATGTGATTCCTGATGAGAGGATCATGGCACGTTGTATTGGATAGTGGCGAATGATAACTTGGTCGGAGTCGGTACCTTTTGTGTGAGTGGTGTCAAGCATTGTAAGTTTTCTTTTGGTGCATGGGTGGCACTCCTTCAGACGTTGGGTTCGTGTGCCCTGAGGTTCCAGTCCTTGTCTGTCAAGGTCGTTTATTCAACATGGGGGTGTTCTCTATTCTTGTAGGCATCTCCTTTTGCGTCGGGTAGGTAGTAATTCCTCCTTGTTGTCCTACGGATGTCTCACCCAGTTGCTCTTGTGCCAGTGCGTGGAGTCCTAGTATCCCATTGCCTGGACTGTGTGCTTGCATTTGTTGTCAGTTGCGTGGTTAACTATGGTTGTCATCACCTTCTTGCCTTTCAAACAAAAAAAAAAAAAATCGCACTTATGCTTCCCTTATAGTTGTGAATAAGGGGTTTTCACAACAAGATTTTGCTAGATATGGAGGTGTACGAATTCCATTAATTTAATTCGGAGTTGTCTAACTGTTTTCTATAGTTTAAAATCTATTTTTGAAAGCAAAATGAAGTCACATGTTGAAAAACCCTTCGAGCACTCACAGTATACAAAAGAGATCACTCAAATATATTAATCTAACAAAATATCACCAAAAAATAACCAAAGCATAGAAGAAACACTGAAAAAAATATATATCACATTGATATTTTGTAATATATATATATATATATATATATATATATATATAGCTAATAAATTATAATTACTACCTAAACTTCTAGATCATATTACACATAAAAAAAACTATTTACACAAACGGGGAAATATTTCATTGTATACTAAAAACTGATACAGATTGGAAAATCTTCAATTCTTTAAAAATATTCAAGAGAAATGATATTAACTTCTAAGAAAATACACTTATTTATTATTATACTAATATATATTATTAGATTTAACATACATATATATTAATTTAACTTGTAATATTATATTAATATTATATATAAATAGTTACAATTAAATTACTTTTAATATATTTAACTTGTAACAATTTTAATTATATCTGTATTATATTACATTATAAAACTAAAACTAAAAATATTAACTTAAAATTTTGAAGTATTTTGTAATTATACATATATATATATATATATATATATAAATTAGTCTAACTTGAAATATAATTTAACTTATATATATTAATTACAATTAAATTATTTGTAATATATTTAGCTTCTAATAATAATAATATATATTATATATAATAGTTATTTATAACATAATTTATAATACATTTTCTAACTATTAATTATATCCTAATTAAATTTTAAGAATTACATGTAATACTATTCTACTATATTTTAATAAATAAATTATATTAAAGTCTCATTTTTCAAACATTCCGGTGGACTGCTTGGACTGCTTTGATTATGGCTCACACATTTCCCTTATGAAGCTGAAAGTATGTTGTTTTACGGAGCAAAGGTATGGTGTAGTCGACTATTCTCCACATAGCCCAACTAGTATGGGTGTTGTGGGTACTCTCGTGTCTACATAGCATATAGGTCAAGTATCATTATATCCTTTAATATTATGCATTCAACATTCTTATCAAACAACATTTAGTAAATTTATTAATTGTGTAATTAATTATGTACATTGAATAAAGTGAAGTTTGCAATAAGACATTAATTATATTAACCAATTAAATTTCAGATTTTTTTTTTTATTATATAAAAAAATACATATATTAATTTTCTATGTTATACATTGGTTATAGCATACAAATATAAAGTCAACAAGAAACTAATACAGAGTCAAAAAAAAACTCATTGTTATAGTCTTAAGCATTTGGTACTAATTTTCTAGTGGGAAATGCTTTAATACAATTAAAATAAAATTACAAAAATAAATTTGAAATTAACTAAATATGGAATTGAAGGAGAAATCCACTTCGTTATTGAACATCAATGCAACATTGATGTACAATGCATTAACTATGCAGTAACTCTTAACACGTGTATCAACTTTTTAAAGGATCCTTGGATCTTCAAAATTTAATTTCAATTTAATTTAATTTGATAATATATATAATTTTATAGAGCTTTTAGAATATAGTAAAATTTATGAACATAGATGCATAGTGTTTCCTGGAATAAAATAAAATTAATGAACATAGATGTATAGTGGTTTGTGGAATAAAATTAAATTAATGTTAATAGATGCATAGTGGTTCCTGGAATAAAATAAAATTAATATTAATAGATGCATAGTGGTTATAGCATTTAATAATTGTGGTTGTGATATAGAACGTTTCATTTTGAATTAACTCTGAAAGTAGCCATATAAAGGAATTCCATTGAAAAGTGAGTTATTTTTTGGAAATCCTAGTTGCAAAGTGGAAAAGATGATGGTGAATACACTAAATGAATGAAGTATATAGTAGGAAAAGAATTGGAGAATTGGGTTGTACATGGTTTTAAATATGATAATGTCATATGGTTTTCCTTAACCTGAACAAGATAAGGGTACTTTAGAATTAAGCATAAGAACATGTGTTTTTAGATAAGTTGTCTCATGTTGGGCATAAGGATAAAGAGAGCATCAAGGTTTTGTTTTAAATTTTAAACTTTCTATTCCAAATTCATGGTCCTATTCAATAAGAAATATTATTATTTATATAAACTCTAATAATATTATTATTTTTATAAAATCTAGTAGTAAGAATAATTCAATCCATGTTAATTTGGCTAAAATATTGCAATTTAGGATCACACATACTGTTCAATTTTTTAAGGCTTTGAAGATTATCATCCATAAATATGTGTTATATTCATATTTGCATACTATACATATGGATAATGTGGATATTATTTTAAGATCTCATTGAATGGACACTGTGGGTATAGTTAGTATTTAGGCACAAAAGAAGCTTTGGAGTCTTTGGTAAAATAATAAGAAAATTTCACTCAAGGATATTTCTCTTACCAAACAAGAAGGGCCCACGAAGCAACTTAATAAGTCCGTATAGAGAAACTAGTCATAGTACCTATAAAAGGTTTGAGGTTGAATTGGGAGAAAAAACTACATAATAATATGAAGCAATCCCCCATGAAGAGCAATAAAAATAAGAAAAATCCAAGTGACATGTTCAAGAGTCGAAGAAAAAAGAATTTATAGTGATGTTTGTTGTATATCTATCACTTGCCATAGCACATGAATAAATAAGATCCACTAAGGAATGGGCATGGGCTTCAATAATCTTATTATGGACCAACATGGAATGAGAAAGGTCGTCAATATGGAGGACTAAAAGTGATGAATGTTAATATTAGAGTAGCACAATGAAAACACTGCACCAAGTGAACAACTAGAATCAAAAATCAAAGTGGCAAGGAAGTAGTTGGACCACATGTTCAGATTTAACCAAGATGGATGGATGGATGGATATGCATGGTACTAGTTGGGAATATTGTTGGCATATCATATTATATGTCTTCCTCCAATGTTTTGATAATGGAACATGTGAAGGAGGATGGAATGTAATGAACCTAGAGAGGTACCAAAGGGAATAATGAATGTCATATGGTCATCATCATGGAATAGTCTCATTGTGTGATTAAAAAAACAATATAATAATAATGGCTTGTTGTCATAGATTCCCAAAATTACTCATGAGAATATATATATACACATATATTTATCATTTTATTGAACACACATTGGAAGTTATCGTATTGTAGCAAGAATTTCTTCTCGAGTGAATTCTTCCATAAGGTGTATTATATGGTGTTACCCTACCTTAAGGGTTAATCTCTATATTATTGTGCAATTTATGGTGTGAATGTTTTAATATTTCTAAATTTCATAGCTTTTTTCTTAAACTAAGGGATTACATTTTATCTTTTATTTGTCAAGGTTCACTACACAAAACATGGGAGGGATAGATAACCCTACAAATATGAGAAAATGTGGAGTGCTCTCCTGAAAAGAGGTGTAAATATATCGATCATGACATTACAAGGATAAAAAAGTTGATGTGATCTAGGGTGCTCAATCACAAAGTCAAGAATCCAGTGACAAGTCATCAAAATATCCATCAAAATATCCACTAAGAGGTTAATCCATCAATAAAAAATATCCAATATGAGAAGAGACATCATATACAAATATCAACCTCGAGATGAGTGTCTTATAATAAACAAATTAGAACACAATAATCCAAACTAAGGTCTACAAAAAACTCCATCTTTGTCATCCTACAAATTTATGATACATTTTTTTTATTAGAATGAACTTAACAAGTATAGGCCCCATACAAAATTATTGGTAACAACTACATATACACTAAAAAAAATCTCATAAGAAATCAAAAGATTAATTATACATATCTTCACTATTGTTACAAAAGTAAAAAAAAACATGTAATAAGATTTACTTCACAAAACCCAACATAAAAACTATCCAAATCTCTTTTCTTTACTAAAAAAATCTTAAAATGAGATCTTCACAAATAAAGGCCCAAGCTAACAATATCAAAGGGAATATGAAAATAAGTCTATTTCTTTAAAATATTGAGTTTATTCATCCTATGCTTCTGAACATATCAAGTGAAATCATAGTGTCAATGAAACCATTAAACTATCTCATCAATGTCATTAATTTTTCCATTTTATTTAGACATAAAAAAAAACAATAACCCATCAAAACAATGACACATTAAGAATCAACCCCTGTTGAAATATACATGAACATTAGGATAAAATTTGACAAAATGTGATTAAGATGGAAAAAAGAACCTAAATCATTCTAATGGTGGTATGTACAATTACAATATTGTTTTATTGATGATTGAACAACACTATTGTAATCATCAATACTAAAAGAAGCATACAACAACCTAGGATCATACCTTAAAACATCATCCTTATTATTTTGATGGAACAATAATTAAGGTGGCTACAATAAAATATGCAAACACTACATTCATTACCCTCTAAAAAAAACATCTATATAAAGTATAAGACAACACATTAATTATGGGAAAAAAGGTTATCATAAAAATAGGGCTTCAATGATAATAAAACCAATAAAAGACAATCAACAATGTTAAAATTATTACTTAATCAATGGCCAATCAAAAAAATGACATAAAACCATAAAACAAAATGGCATAAAGCCAAGTACATGAAAGTAAATGGAAATTCTGGAAATTCTAATGGGAAAATTGATAAAAACTAAGAGTTATTTAGATAATATAAGAGTTATATTTATTTAAACAACATAAATATCTGCAAAGCATTTAGTCCCTGCTTCATTGAATAAAAGAGAATGTGAATAGCTAAAAATGTTACATTAAGAAATAAAGTGACCAATATTTAATATAGTTTACTAAGAGTTGGATTTGAAACATATTAACCTAAATATGCTTCAATAATTCGATACATTTATTTTTAATAAATATGTGGCATTAATGAGAGAAAACCAATAGTACAATTTCATAGAGACTTTCAAGAACTTCTATTTTCTCACGATTAACTTGACTTGAGATTGTAAACATGAAGCCACTTCAAGCCATGGAGAGATTTAATCAAGGGAGGCTATCTTAAATTATTTGATCAAGAATTTAATCTTTATAAATATCTTGAATTTTTACAAATACTTAATATAATGGCCTTATTCAGAATATATATATATATA
>JASDQU010682774.1:0-11249 GCA_032191745.1 Picea mariana | reverse complement strand
TTTTGATATATATGTAAATATAAAGGTGATATTATTTGTGTGAATTGTATATATTATTAAATACATATTTAGAAAGTTAAAAAACGTACAAAGATATTTGAGTGATGATATATTTTGGCATCATTCATATCTCTCGTTATTATAAGAGGAGTTATTATATAGATATTGAGGAAGGCCATTAAAATAAAATTTATTAGAATAATTGGTTTTATAAGTTGAAAATTTGGTCATTTGTTTTTTAAATAATTTTGAGATATTATATTAATAACTTATATTTAACAAATATTGTGTTAAGTAATAATTTTATTATAGATTAATGAATGATGTATATATAAATATATATTAATATAAACAATATACAACTACATACTTATTGCTAGTCACTGTAGATGGTTGAACGTATTCATATAGGTTATCTCTTTTTCCCTATATTGCACATAAAATACAATGTTTAATTGTTGATATTTGAAATTGAGTTTTGAAGAAATCATGTGTCACATTAAAAATGCAAGTTACAATTAAAAATAATTAATTTGATTAGTTAAGTATGGAACTCAAGTAGGATTATGGCTTTCACTTTCTAAATTTATTTAGGATCATAGGTTTATATGATAATGTTTTTATATGAAATACTGAAATGAATTTTCATTAGAATTGTTCATAACGGAAGTGAGTAGGATTATGGATTTGGTATGGTAATTTTCACTTAGCTAAATATGGGAAAAATATAATTAAATAATATAAGGAATTTTTAATTTGTGATTGGATATATTTAACTTTTTAAACTTTTGCATCCAAAAGGATACTATCCAAATCTTTATTTGTATTTTATAAATGATAAAAAGAAAGATATATAATTATGAATAATCTTGTTTTTTATAAATGATAAAAACAAAACCTATATAATTATGAATAATCTTGTTAATAGACATGTTCAAGTACGAAATCTCGTTGCTTAATTAAAATATAGTGTTTCATATTTTTAAAGAGACAAACCTAGACACATTCAAAATTCCATAGACATATATACATAGGTATAAGCAAATAAAATTTTAAGGGATGAAAGGGAGCAATGAAACAATAATTGGAAATCATTTAACGTTGTTTTGTGATAAAGGTTGTGGTGCTTGTATTGAATGGAAAACAAAAATTGTGATTTTACCCGAAAGATTGTGCCTCTTGAAGATGTAATAGATTCATTGTTGTGGCCACTTTTGATAGATTAACTTGAACTACAAAGCATGAGCTATTGTGCTACTGAAAAAATTATTTATTTAAATTTTGTTTAGTGAGTTATCTTTGGCTCAACATTATAAAGTATAAATTGTAAATTAATTATTTGTTGCTTTCAATATTATGAAAAATATTAAATGCAGAATCAAATTTCCCATGCAATAGCCTGAACACAATCGATTTACATTTATGGCTGGAGGTTTAAAAAAAAAAATCCAACTATGTTGAAAAAGGAGATAAAGTAAGAAATGACAAACTATCAAATAAAATTATATGTTTGATTTAAATTAGATCCTTCAATCCAATGTTTACGACATATTTTCCATCATTGGCTACCGACCCAGTCAACACAAGAAACCAACGAGTTCACAGAGAGCAACATATCCACCTTATCCATTATAAAGTAACCACTCATGCGATGGATTCCAATACCTCAATGAAAAATAACAAACCTCATAACAAAAGGAGAAACATATAATCATAAAATATTTAAATTTTATATTTCAATAATATTCTAATTACAAAGTTTTCATTGCTATACAAATCGATCTAGTATGTAATGACATTAGAAAGTTTGTTTTACATTTAATATGGAAGACGATTGTTGATGATAAAAATCGCAATGAGGATTTTGCCCGCAAAGTATTGCTAAAGCCTATTATTATAAGCTAATGATGTATGCAATACTAGTAGGTGGGACCCTACTGTAGATTGGAGGATGAGGTCTAGTTCTTATATGATTTTTATACTTAGTTTTTTTTGCGATATAATGATAGATGGATAATGCATGCTATGGGTGGGTTTCATGCTCTAAGCTCCAAATTATTTATAGGAATGGCTTATATTCATGATTATGGCATTGTTGTTTAAGCCATGAATTGTCACATGTTGTACCTGCACAAGACACATGTGAGTTATAAGAGGAAATAAGAGCAATAGAAAATAGAAAAGAGACCTATGGAAAAATCTAAGGAAAAGGAAATTTCTGAGGAGGATAACATTCCCTTGGAACAAATTGATTTAGATAATAGTATGTGGCACATGCAATGAGATGGTTCATGTTATAATGAATGTACTGAAGCTGGCATTATCTTGATTTATCCTGTAGGAAAGATCCATAACTTTTCTTATAGATTGGAGTTTTCTTGCACGAAGAATGTCACTGAATTTGAAGCTTTATTACTAGGCATTGTAAACGCCTATAATCTTGGTTGTGGCCACCTTTCAATTTTTGGGGATTCCGAGCTTGTTGTGAACCTTATACGTAAGATTTACTCCCCTAGCAACAAGTTGATGAGACAATATACCCAAATTGTTTTGGAACTTATCGCTAATCTATTATCTTTCAACATCAGTCATGTTAAGAGGGAATTGAACTCGATGGTTGATCGGTTAGTTTTTTTTGCATCCTTTCCTACTCTGCAACTTCTTCCACATAGGCTTGATTGTAATTTTCAATATCTATATCATCCACACATCCTTGACAATATAGAATCTTGGCAGGTCTTCCCTAATAATTAGAGAATTTTTTCTTTCATTCAAAATTAACCTTTTAAGCCCAAGGAAATTATATCCATACAAGATGACAAGATTCCTAAAGGATTGAATCCCCTAGAAATCTTTTTTTCATCGAGTGATGTAGGCAATAAACATAAATAGAAAGAAGAGGAGTCAAAAGGGAAGGTGGGTGAAACCTTCTCCTTGAACATTAGGACACCCAAGCCTCGAAAGGATGTTAAAATAGA
This sequence comes from Picea mariana, assembly GCA_032191745.1. Classification (NCBI taxonomy): domain Eukaryota; kingdom Viridiplantae; phylum Streptophyta; class Pinopsida; order Pinales; family Pinaceae; genus Picea; species Picea mariana. The sequence continues at coordinate 8,271 of JASDQU010682774.1, read as the reverse complement.
TGTCCAATGTTCTGATGAGGAAAAATTGAAGTTTGCCAAGCTACTTGGTGAATTTCAAAATGTTTATGCCTGGTCTTACGAGGATCTTCGTGGTTTTTATCCTGGTCTTATAGAACATGCCATTTCCCTCAAGGAAGGCATAAAACCAATTAGGCAAAAAAAAAACCTATCGACCCTGCATTGAAAGAAACTATTGAAAGAGAGTTGGAAAATTTCTTGAAAGATGGAATCACCTTTCCAGTCAAGTGCCCTGAATGGATTTCCAAATCGGTACTTGTTCCCAAGGTCACTAATCATATTAGCTTCTTCATTAATTTTCACACATTCAATAAAACTGTTATGAAAAATCCTTTCCCTTCACCTGATATGGAAATGATTTTGCAACAAGTTGTGAGGTCACAGATGATGTCCTTACTTGACAATTTTTTTTGTTACAATCACATCAATTTAAAAGGGGAAGAGGCTTACAAAACCACCTTTATCACTGATTGGGGTACTTTGACTCATGAACGTATTATGTCTGGCTTACCTGATGCAAGTACCACTTTTAAAATACCTATACAAATAACTCTTGACGAATTGATCAACATTCATATTTATCTTGATGATCTAATCATATACTCTAAAGGACCATAAATGGTCTCAAAATTTCAAAAATTATGGTTGGGTCCTTTCAAGATAGCTTTTGTCCTGGGTACTAATTCTTACATTCTAGAATATTTACAAGAGCAATTGTTTTCTTGCAACACTAACGGTCCTCACTTGAAACATTACATGGAACCAACCTGAAAAGTTCTAACACTATTTGGATTTTATGTATTTTAGTAGTCTAGCTCTGCCTTCATTTTATTTTTTTTTTCATTTCTTCTTTACAATATTCTCATTTATGCTTTTTGTTTTTAACAATTTCATACTTCTTTTACATTCTGTCAATTTATCTTTGTTGTTTTAAGTTACACAATTTTAATTTTGTTATGATTTTTATTGTCTTTTCCTCTTTAATTAATTTTGGTCAAGAATAATATGTTGGATCACTTCTGCCACATTGACACTTCTGCAAGATATTATTATTCAATAGAAATCAAGCTTACACAACTGTTACAATATTCCCCATGAAAGAACACTTGAATTTGTTATCTTCTCCACTGCTTCCTTAAAAAGAAATTGGTTATCTACTGCTTCTGCTTTCCATTTCTTCATCCATTTAAAAATTTAAAAGAGCAAGTCCATAATTTTTCTCCTTGAAGTAAAGAGTATATTCCGGTTGAATGATTATGCATATAGGGATAAACCCCCTCATACTTAACATTTTTCATGAGTTATTCCCAAATTCCCGGTCATTTTTCCATTAAATCCACTCACTTCCCCTAGTTGCATAATCTTCCTGGTTATATCTTCTTGATCTGTTGTTCTCGGTCTGGGAAATGGTGATTTCTGAGTTCTAAATATGTTGAAAACAAATTTCCCTATGGAGTCGCCAGTTTGTTCATGATAAAAATCGCAATGAGGATTTCTCCCACAAAGTATTGCTAAAGCCTATTATTATAAGTTAATGATATATGTAATACTAGTAGGTGGGACCCCCTTGTAGATTAGAGGATTAGGTTTGGTTCTTATTTGATGTTTATATTGTTCTTCGACACTCGTTACAAGGTTCTACTTGATTGATGATGAGATATTAGTTTTATTTGCGATATAATGATAGATGGATAATGCATGCTATGTGTGGGTTTCGTTTTCTAAGATCCAAATTATTTATATGAATCGATTATATTCATAGTTATGACATTGTTGTTTAAGCCATGAATTGTCACATGTTGTACCTGCACAAGACACAGGTTAGTTATAAGAGGAAATAAGAGAAATAGAAAATATAAAAGAGACTTATGGAAAAATATAAGGAAAAGGATCTAAGCTATCCTATACTATATTATGCCATGCTACATTATATGAAAATGAAATTAAAAGTATTATTGTTATTCCTAGATAACAAATTTAGTGGTTATTCAATGTATCGAGTTATATGAAGGAAAATTTGATATGCGTTATGGTATGTTTGGGATTGGTTAATGTGATATAGGGTGGCGCATTTGGCAAGTAATAGATGTTGGTTTTGATGCATGGATTAGTTGAATGGATTAACAAATGGTTGGTTGGCATTTACTAAGTAATTGAAAGAGTAAAGGATGGAAGTGATGTGCATTTACTACACGTCACTCCATACCTCTTCGACAGGCCATAACCCTAGCTTGGCTATTGTTTAATTGTTGTTCCCTATAGTTAAGCTCTGATTTTTAGGCAAGGGAAGAACTACTCGACCAAGATCGTGTTTTTAAGGATTTTTGGTTACAAGTATGTTCTATTCCGCCATCCATGAACTCGCTCGATTTATGAAATAGATGTTGGCTCGGTGATGTATTGGTCTGTGTTTTTCTTAAGGATGGAAATTGTGTGAAATCTGGTGTTTCTCTGAAATAGTTGTTTGTGTGGTTCTCATTGAAAATGGAAAAAATAGATGGTTAAAGTCACAGTTTCATTGATTATTCTGAGTGATAGAAGCCATGAAGGCTCTCACTTGTCTTTATGGGTTTTTGTTGGAAAGTTCATTTAGTCCAAACTTCTTGGATGTCTCCACATAGTTCTTGTCACCATACCCAGTCATGTTTGTTGTTATGGGGTTGCTCGGTTTGTTCTTGAACCACCTTGTGTCATTGCATATTGTTTCACCTTGTTGAGGGCTCATTCATGATTATTGATGTATGCGCAGTTGGTTATGATGGATATTATGCCAAGGGGCTCGATTTAGGGTTGGTTTCTATTTCATGGCTCTGTTTTCATATCAATATTATTCGGGTTGATTGGGAAAACAACGAGGGGTATGCCATGTGTGTTCTCAGGTTATTACACGCCAATAAGAATCCTCTTCTCCTCTATTCATGATCTCTCCTACTTGGTAAGTTGTCACCCTATCTTGCAAGCCATTGGTTATGTGGCGTGTGTGTCCACCGTGTTGAATCAAAGGTTTCTCACCTTTTTTTGGTTTCCGACTCCGGTCTCCCTATGATGTTTCCACAGAGATAATATTGATTACTTAGAACCTACCCTTGATTATTCAAAGTCATTTTGATTATGAGGTATCCGATTATATCATTGACTGTTATGAGTTGGTGGAGTAGCGTCGACAATGGTGATTATTGGTTCATCTCAATTAATAACAATGACAATGGTCTTTATTATAGGTAGATATTCACTACATTATTTATGATGGCAGCTAAATTGATAGCTCAACATGTTTAATTGGTTGGTTTGAGAATGAAATTGGATACACAGTCGCTGCCTCTTGTGTTGTTACAATTGGATTGTTAACCCAACATTATTTTGTGGTTGATTAAGTCACAACGATGCTTCTTGTGTTATGCCTTGGTCTGTGTGGGCTTCCTACAACATGGTATAAGTTGAATAAATGATTGTTATTACTGTGTGTTTTGATTGCCAATTTGGAGAATTGCAATTTAAAAATTGCGATAGTTGTTTCTTGGTTGTCTGGTGTGTATGTTTTATGGATATTGATTTATGAACAACAAGAGAAACATAATAAAACACAAGAGTATATTATAGACCCATTAACCGCATCACTCGTCACTTATAAGGAATTGAACCTGGGTGGGGAGGATAACAACCATCCACCCAAGAGAACTCATGTTTATCCCTTTGTATTAGAGGGTGTTCCTAGATATTCCTTTACAAAATCTATGATTGACCACTCTTTAGTACTCTAGAATGTTCTTATAAATCTTGGACAACTTGCTCACTTTCCCTAGTCCAAAGATTATAATTCCTAAACTCTTGGTTGTGTTCTACAAATAAAAAGTCGAGTTTATTTTAATTAAGTGTGATTGATTCTTTTGAATTGATTTTAATTGAAAGGGTAGATGGAGATGAAACTAATGATATTTTGAACTGAATCCAAAAACCATGCAATAGGAAGATTAAATGCATAATTTCGTTCAATGAAACCTACATAAAAGAGGGAGATGAGGTTTCTTTTTCTTCATAAACCATTAAACACTCACTACAATACTCAATTCATGAAGCACTCTTTTAAAAAAAAATCACTTAAACGAAGAATCCGAATCCAAATGTTTGCCAAATTACCAAGATAAAATTCTTTAAAATTTCAAAACCATTGAATGTTAAGTTCTTTAATTTTTTCACTACAACAATACTTATAATGATTTAGAATGGATGAATTTATTTGCTTGATGTTAACGTGAAAATAATATTAAATTCAATTCCTTTAATTCTTCTTTTCTTTCAATGAGCATGAAATAGTTGAAAGCTAAGATAGACGAGAACCATAAACAAAAGGATATTCAAACAAAGATGAACTCACAAAGAAATCAATCACTCTTAAAAAAATATTAAAAAAAAAATATTTGAGACCAATTGATAGCACAATCAACTCTAAAAAAATCCATATTTCAAAATATAAGCGAAGTAAAAGAATCAATTACAAACTACTTCCTAATTAACAGAAAAGGCTCCCAAAACTGACAACTAGAATGCTTGAAAGTACATAAGTCAAATTCTTGTATAATATGACAAGAAAAAGACTGATGAAAATCAAAACTAAGTTTCAAGGATTTGTCCAACCTTGACAATCTTATAACCTTTTAAAAACTTGATCAGACGTAATACATAAGAAACAATACAATAAGAGTAATACTCACAATCAAAACCAAACAATCAAAGTCTAAAGAAATCATAGAAGAATGTCGAACAAAATCAGACTTAGAATCAAAGAGCAAAAATTCTCAAAAACCAAACGACGAAAGGGTGACTCTCCTGGTACCTAACGTACAAGGCGTCAAAGGTTGGTACCTAACGTATAAGGCGTCAAGGTAGAGGACGCTCCTAGAAAGCATACAGGGGGAAAATTCTATTGTATAGGCCACTAGAGGGGAATGTCACGACTGAAAAAGAATGGAAAGCATGGTCAGACTCAACACATATTCAACCAAAGTGTTGTAATCTATTCAATAGAGCAGGAAAGAAAAGAGGACGAAAGCAAAGAATACTAGAGAAACCAAACATTCAATCAAGTGACATATTAAGACAAAGGATTAAAAACCAAGGAAAAAAGAATTCCCAAGTATGGTCAACAAAAACTATTAGTGAGAAATATCACCGTGAGAAATATCACCTTGAGGACAGATTGAGCTCCTCTTAGTTGGGTTTTATTCAACTAATAAAATTAGAACAAATTGACATTAACATTTTTGGTTTCCATCTATTTATAAATGAAATAAAAGAGAAAAATGAAGAGAATGAGGCACCTTCTTTTGTCGATTTTCCTCGCATCGCTTTATCGTGCCAATGTTGGATCTAGTCTAACTCCAAACGTATTCTTTCTGCAAAGAAATATAACTATCATGTTCTTTTACTACTTGTAACAAGTTAGATAAAAGATAGCATAACTAGGCCACAATCATTCATTCATAAAATTAAAATGACATTGAATTAGAGAAATAGGCCAAGTTTATTGATATGAGAAACAATGGAACTTACAATCATGATGTACTTGAAAGCCAACTCCAATTCTCCTCCTATCCAACCCCTTAGTATATGTTGACTAATGAAACAAAAGTTTGGTATGCTTCAGACCTTAATTATTTATAATATCTTTCACCCTTGAAATTCCTTGTTTATATAGAGGCTTTGGGGGGTTTAACCAACTTAGAATATTAAGGGAAGGTCTAGATATTTCCTCCATAAATTAGGATTGATTACCCAAAAAGGAGAGGCTCAAGCCTATGAATAATCCCTCGATCATAACCACCAAAAGTATCTCAGAGTCAACCCATAGAATAAGGTGGAATTGGTTAAAACCACCCTAAGAGGAGTGGTGATCCTAATGAAATTGGAAGGAGGCCTCAATGACAAAGTAACACTCTCTAGGCAATAGAAGGGGGTGCCAATGTTACAACTAAGACAAATAACAAAGGGAAAGAAAATCTGTTTGACCATCAAAAAGTAGATTTTCTACTCTTTGATAACTAAGAAATATGAAAAAATGTTTTTCATAATGTCGAAGATGCAAAATCAAGGTGCCACACTCAGATGCGACAATTTTATATGTAACAATGATAGTATAAAAAAATACTTGGCAATTCAATATAAAACATTATATTATGTGATCTACTACATTGTTACCTCTATATGAATTGTTTTCATTAAACACACATAAAAAGTGGAAGGATCTCTATAAGATTTGGCATACTCATATTACTAGGAGATGTGAGAATTGTGTCTAGTATTATGGGCAATGAAGAATGAGTTTGGTCTCTCTAGCTAAGTGTCGCAAACACGCATGATTAAATAATAAAAAAATTCACGTAGAGTGAATCAATTCAATCAACAACTATGAATAGGTTGTATATTACTCATGGCTTCTTCATATGATAGCTATGACCACACGTGCATTTGTACTACCATGGGAAATGGCTCATGTGTCCACAATGGGATTAATTATCTACACATGAAATGTTAAATTTGTATTGTAATTATATGTACATTTGTACTACCTTGGGGAAATGGTTCATGTGTCCACAATGGGATTAACTATCTACACATGAAATATTAAATTTGTATTGTAATTATGTATTGAGAATAAACAAATTTTAATTATGAATACAAGTAAATGAATACCTTTTATGGTGATAGTAGGAGGCATGGTGGGACATTTATATTTTGGTATACTGGAGAAGAAGTTAACAAGTAGAAGCTAGAAATTTGAATATTATTAGTACATACACACATACACACCATACAGGAAAAAAATAGTTACAACAAAGTTAGTTAATTAATTATAAATCCATGAAAGGTAAAACATATTAGTGTACTTAACTTCTCAAAAAATCACCATAAAAAATATGAGTTAATAATTACTCTATTGCAGTGGTATATGATGGCCCCAACTAGTAAATAACCTCAAGAGGTGTGGTTTGATGAACCAACATCGATGTTAAATTGAATAATTCTACTTGTGTTTGTGTTTGCTAAAGCAATTTCTACGAAGGCATGAATTCTTTTCTAGGTAAATGCCTACAAGGTAGATGGGTTGGGTGGTTTGCATCTTGGTTCCTTGCATTGGGTAACTTTTATTACATAGATGGGTTAGGTGGTTTGCATCTTGGTTTCTTGCATTGGGTAATTTTTATGACATTCCTAAAAGGGTAATTGGTGAAAATAGTAAACACTTGTCTCTAATACAAACTCTACATACATTTTTCTAAAAACAACTACAATGGATGTCCTTATTATTAATATGAGGTAGCACATTCATATTTATTGAACATGTATAACATCCAAATATTTATATTTATATATAATAAGAAGAATAGTTTGAGATTACTTCCATGAATATACAAGTTAATCTCTTTTTTCCTATGTCATATTAGATGGAAAGGCTAGCTAATTATGGTTTATGTCTCCAATAATATTCATACTATGTCTATTTATGTATACTAATAAGCATGTTTCCAGATTGTTGTTTCAATCAATATAGAAGTTCATCTCTTTCTCTATGTCATATTAGATTAGAAGGAGATCTTTCTTTCTTGTCACATTAGATGGAAAGGCTAGCTAATTGTGGTTTATGTCTCGCATGATATTCATACTATGTATATTTATGTATGTATACTAATAAGCATGTTTGGAGATTGTTGTTTCCATCCATATAGAAGTTCATCTTTTTCTCTCTATGTCATATTGGATTAGAAGGACATCTAGAAGTTCATCTCTTTCTTTTTATGTCAAATTAGATTAGAATAGATTAGAAGGACATCTAGTTGTGATGTATATCTCCCATTAACACCAACACGTTTTAGTTGATATGTTCCTTTATACCAATGTTGTTGCGGTTAATGTTGTTAGAATTTACAAGGGATTTTCGAAACAGTGGAGCTACTGAAATGAAACATTCAATACAGATTGCTAATTGAACGACGCACTGTAGTTCACTTGATACTTCCCAAAGAAACAACAAACAAGTGGTGCATTAATTAAGAAAAAAAATCAGTCGTACATGCTTCATCGAATACCACCGTAATTTGGCTAGCCTCCGCAAAAGGAAAAGACCAATTTAAAATTTGACACCACGGGGTCGGTGCAGGGAGATGAGTCACGAAATTAAAAGCTTTTGCTATGCATAATACATCGATTGGGAGGGGGAGATGGACGAATATAAAGTCTACTACTTACATTTGATTA
>JASDQU010682773.1:47505-59907 GCA_032191745.1 Picea mariana | reverse complement strand
TCCATCATATGCCCTATCAATAACCTCTATTTTCAAATCCCTTCGGATTCCTTTTACAAACCCTTATGCTAATACATTTAAAGGGTTGGATTAGATATTGAATGATGATTTATTTATTAGCTTGGTTTTGTTGTTCAATTTCTTTCTTTCTTTTTTCCCTAATATTTATCACCTTTGTTACCCTTGTTTTATTTTTCCCTGCTTGAGTTAATTCTTCATTGAGTGGCATGTGAAACATTTATATTATCTCATCAATAATGCTCCAAATTATTTTACATGATCACTTGGTGTTGTTTTTAGTTTCTTTTACTCCTATGTATGATTTGTTTCATCTGTCCAGTAATATCTAGGTTTTCCCTTGCTCCTTTTTGTTGAACCTTAAAAGATTTGCATGGGATTTTTATACAAAATTTTCCAATGCATTGTTCTATCAAATTCATGCTCTGTATCATCATATTGTCCCTCAATCTCTTGAAATTGATCATATAACTCTATAAAGTCCTTCTTATGATCTTTGACGCCATTCAACTCAATGAAGAATTTCTTCTATGACTCTTTTAAGTGTTCATTTTCCTCCATAGCTTCTTCTCTCAGAATCTTGAGAAACATGTTTTGTTACTATTATCTTTCAAGTGTAACCTCTTTATTTCTTCTTCCAATTAAGATATTTTGTGACTTTGTTGCTCAAGAAGATTGATCTTTTCCAATTTCTTTGTGCTCAAAACTTCTATTTCTTGAGTATACCCATGTTTGAGTTTTCTATTTCTTCCTTATGGAGTTGATCCTACTACTCTTCCCTAATCTGAAATGCATATTCTAGATGGAATTTCTATTGTTGTAAATATTTCTCTAGACTCGTTACTTTACCTTTGTACTCTTCTAATAAATTATTCATTTACAATGACATAATTAACCCCTGCAAATGCATTTAATGCAATTGTTTTCTCTTCTTCTTCCTTTGGGGGTCAACCTTGGTCAGATCCCATTCTATATTTATTTATTTTGGGCTTATTTCCCTAGCTCGAGGGTTATTTTTCCCTTGGTCTCTTAGATTATTTCTTTGTAATCCATTTTTTGAATGAGTATAATAAAACTTCCCTATTGGTATTACCTTATCATCGAATTCAAGAAATTGTAAAGAATATGAGAAGTCGGACGAAATTACATTTATTGGATTCCTTGGGTTTATGGGAGAATTAAGCATCTTCTTCATCTTGGTCAAGCTAGGAGTGGAGCTATCATTTCTCTCTTCTTCTTCTTTCCTCCTTTTCTCTTCTTTTTCCCTGTGGGATTCTTCCTCAATTATTTTCTTTTCTTCATCAGCCTCATGTGTTACTTCTTCTTCTTCCTTTCTTTGTCTTTATTTTTCTATCTTTATCTATTATTAATTCCTTTTGTCCTCATCTTTGTGGGTTGCTTCTTCTTCAAGTCTCTTTTGTTTCACCTTTGTGTCTCCAAGTTTTTCTTGTTCTTTATTTTCCAGTCTTTATCATTCTTCCAAAAAATTATTTACTACATCTTCATCTTTCTCCTATTGGTATGTTTTCTCAACCTATATCTATTATTGAGTGTCAATGATCAACTTCTATATCTACTCTTGGAACAAAATTTTCCTTGTTTCTAGTTTAGCTAGGAATGGTTCAATTTGTTGTATCCCAGATACATGAGATAATACTTCCTCATATGTTTTAACCCTTCGAAAATAGATTTTTCTTCCTTATCTTCATGCTAAAAAGGGGGATTCATTTTTATGGTTTTATAGTCATTGGATACCACTTTTTTGGGATCATTCCCTTTCACAGTTCATGTACATAAAATCAACTCCTTCGGGGAAATTACTTCTTTCTTAGCATGGGTAAAATTGAGAAAGGTGAATTTACCTAATTTAGTAGGGAAACTAGGCCAGAGTCTCTTGCTTCTTGTTGAGAGAGTTTCAGGTATTCCTTCTTCGATTGTTTGGTATTCCACTTCCATCACCAAGAGTTTATCTGGGAAATATATCAGTACCAGATCTGGAGGAGAAGTGCAACCAAAAACCTTGATGTATGTATAATTATTTTCCATGCATGAATATGCTATTTATTTTAGGATCTCAAGAGCCTTTGATGATAACCTCTAAACGGATTGGTTGAAGAAAAGTTGATACAACAATGCTATGAAACAATCAAAACTTTTATAAAAGCATTCTTTTAACTTCCATAACTTGTAGAGATACACATGGATGGGGGTTGGTCAGGACTCCATTTCCAATTCATCTCTAGAATAGGGACATAAGCACAAATTGAATCAATTAAAAAAGTAAACATAGAAAAAAATGTTTTCTTTCCTACACATGCTTCTTGTATGTTGAGGCCTATGTTGAATGATAGGATATGTTACCAATTGAATATCCCTCCCTTTTCAGCCACTATGTGTTCCATATATGTCCTTCCGAGGTTGAAATGTACACATATTTCTTCTCCATATAACCTACAGATCATAGCGATTAACAATTTATATGGGGAATTGAAGTATTGGGTATTATATACCCTAATGTGTTTGGTGATGAAGGGTAATTCATCTTCCCACCATTCTTGGAAAATTTCTATCAGCTTAGGATTTTTCTTGGTAAAATCCTCCATGAATGATTTTTTTACAAAAATGTAAAGCTTTGGTAGTTGGTATATCTGATGGAAAATATCAACATTTAGAGGGGCTATTGCATTCCCTTTTGTGCTCATGATATACTTGACCTGTTCATTCACATGTTCGTATGACTATTTGGCTATTTCATGATATGTCATAACCACTATATGGGAAGCAATGGCACATATACCACTCTTCTTTATATTGTTGTATACCCTGATGTCTGGATCATCTTTTGGGAAGTCTGGGTCATTGAACATCTTGTATGTGTTCTCCCAAGTATAACATAGAAAACATTAATGGGATTTGTTGTAGGTACAACACTAGGGAAGTGTTGATATTTACTTTCAAGGTCTCTAAGGATTTTTCCTATTTACCTCCCCACTAAAAAACTTCTTTAGTACTTGTCGATGCATGTAAAGGAGATGCAATAAAAGAAAAGTTAGCAATGAACTTCCTCCAATACTGAACTTCCCCTAAGAAGATCCTAAATTTTGTTACAATATTAGGTGATGGGTCTCTATAATGTCTATCAAAAGACCCATCAATGACACACTTTTTGACCACCTTTGTATCTATAAATTCACATTTTTTACCATGCTTAATATAAATTGTAGTTGCTTGCAAATTATTTAATGAGTGCTTTATGAGTTATGCTTATGTTTATGCTTAGTTTTCATGATAATATTATGTATGTCACCTAACATAAAAATTTTGAGCCACACTTGGAAGGTTATAGGTCCCAACACTTGGAGAAAAACAAGGGAGCTTGTCTCATCACCTACAACCAATCCATTACCAGACATTAAGGAGCCACTTTAGTCCAATCTCCTTGAACTCAGACTCTAAGGGACCAAAAAGAAAACCAATAACAAATGAGGATCCTAATTGAGGGAGTCTTGGGGAGAAAAGCCCCAAAATTTATCCTTTATTGAAGGACAGATTCAATCTAGTTAGTGGTATAAATGAAACCAAGGGACTAGCCTTGAGGATTTCATTTTTTTGGAGGATTGAATAGTTTCATCTTGTCATTCATTCAAATGCCTTGAGAACTTGGAGCCCTTCTCCATTGATGTATTATGATTTTATTAATAAATGAATATCTTCTATTTTATTGCTCATTAGTCTCTTCAAGGTTCATTGTGCTACTTGGTTAGGGCCCACTCAAGACAGCTCAAGAACCCTTCTATATGCTTTTTTTTCATGTTTTGTTTTCTTTAGATTAACCTTTTAATTGTTTAAAGTAATTAACATTCTAACACATAGATATGTTCATGAATGAAATTTATCTATGTTTCCTATTTTTATAGTCCAAAAGTTCCTACCTATGCATACATGGCATTGGCCTTTCCACTTACATAATTTTCCAAATTACTGCTAAGGATACTTCTTAAAAAACCATTTTTTGGAACATGTATCCATCCTGCTGAACTACACCTGGCATACACACAATGGCTCCATACTAGTTATCTCTTGTACATATGTGGATTGCATGCTAGACAACCTGTGTTTACCTCCAAACGTTGCAAAATATATATATAATTACAAGGAATTCGGTGGAGTTTACGGGCTATCGAGGGTTCCCAAACATTTTACCCATTGTAGCCCATCCCCAAACTAAATAACCATCGTTTTCTAATATAAAAAGAGGTTTTGGGGTCCCATTTACAATAAACAATAAATATAACAAGTAAACTCTGTGAAAATACCTTCCCCTTTTAAGCCCAAGTTTTGCAGCCCTTTTTGATATTTGGCCTCAACATTCCCCTCTAACCCTTTCTCATTATACAACCCTTTCCTTTTTCCCAAGATATCAATATGTTGTGAGAGGAAAGAATTGGAATGATGCACTTGAAGAAGTAATAGAGGAGCCCAGACCCAGTTCCCAGAGTGTTTGCCAATAAGAAGGTTGTAATCTTTTTGATCTTCATATTGAATAAAAGAGTTATTTCCTGTCCCAATACATTGTGTCTTTATATTTAATTGATTAATGCATCTAGGTTTATATATAAATATTGAAAGTAATAAGTAGAGATCATATACTTTGTAGCATTTTTTTTCTAAGTTTTTGCAGGTCAGCTTTGGGAGGAGACCCACGATCAAAGAAGTTGCAAAGGAGAAACAGGTCTACATCAGCCAAAAGGACCTAAGGTACAACTACTTTCCTCTCTCTTGTCATTTAAGTTTATATATTTTGGGGGTAGCTTAGGAATAGAACCATATTTTAAGGGAAGTCAGTGCTCTGCATGTACCTCGACTCAGTATAGTTATGCATGGATTTTCCACACTAGAAAAATTGGTGAGTCCATTCGAGAATATCTCTCGGGTCTTAGTGGGAGATCTTGGTTAGATTTGATTTTCAGTTTCTTTCTGATTTTTCTGAGTGTTCTGAGTGAGATTAGGTCTTCGTTCACCTTCCAAGAGTCTACTAACTTCCCTTGCCCAATTTTTCTATCCAAAATTTTTCTTATTTGAAAATTTATAGAGGTGTATGCATTCTATTCTTTATACATGAAGCATACATATGTGGTTTCATTATATACACCCCGCGTACATACGCAGGTTAGTCGTGCACAACACACGTATCTGAGGTTTTGGATAATTGTTTCAAAATATTTTCCTTTTCTTTCAGAAAACTTTGTGGTTCCCAGGTCTTCCTGAGTTCCAGAAGCTTCTATTGTTTGGGGTTTAGACAGTTTGTAGGATCAAATTGTTTATGAAATAAAAAAATAAATCATCTTGTCTCTTTGTGTTTCCTAGATTTTTTGGCTTATTTTTAGCTTGAAATTTTAAGAAAAATGAGTTGTATTTTAAAAAAAAATCCCCCTCATGGTGGAGGGGGGCCACGAATTGTGTATTATGCAGTTTCTTTTAGCATCTTTTATTAGTTTTTTTCTGTTTGGAAGAAAATAAAAAATAAAAACACCAAGTTTTTTAGGTCTTTTTCTTTCTTTCCATTTGCTTTGCATTGTTATTTGAAAAAGAAAAAGAATTAGCATAGGGTTTTGTTTTCTTCTCATATTGAAAGGATTTGAAAAGAAAAATAAGAAAGAAAATACTTCCACTTGTTCTTTTGTTTCACTCGAAAGTTGCATTGTGCATTTTGCATGGAAAGGAGAAAAGATTTCATTTTTAAATTTGAAGGATTCTTCATGCTTTTTCTTCCTTGAAACTCTTTTCATTTGAAGGATTAGTGTAAATTTTTATTTTCCAGTGTTCTTATAAGTTTCATTTTTGCAAGAGTCTCAAACAAAATCAGTTGCACTTTCATTCCTTGAGTAATAAAATCCCCTAAAATGAATGTGCTATTATAAATTATATTAATAACATTATTTCTAGGGTTATCAATAGCTTAGGCTAGGGCCTTGGATTATGTGTGGAGAGGTAAAGTCTCCAAGGCCAACCAAAAATTAACTTAGGTGTTTTTTCTAGGGTGTGAAAAATCCATCTTGTAATTACTCAATATGGGAATATCCTCTATCACAAGATTCAAACACGAGGCCACGCGCAGGACGGTGACAGAGATATCCACTCCTGATCCTGACCAAGCGTTTGGGAGAGTGTGTATTGGGGTTGAATCTTGTAGCGTTACTATCTTGACTTGTATCAGACCTCTGAGACACTTGGATCTATCCAAGGTACTCTAAGAGTGATTCTATCCCTGTTGTGTTTCATGCCTCAAGAGGATCTTCAGGATTAGTTACCCTGCCCATACGCTCGCCTGATTGTCGATTGTACCTCCCTAGTTGTTGATTACAAGTTGGTGGCCTAGTTGCTATTATATAGGTTGACACACATGTGACTACAAGAGGTGTATCGTGGTTCCTAAGGCAAACTCTATACTCTCTGGGTGACACTTGAAGGGACCGTCAGTTGGAGGCCTGGGTAACTGGTTCTCTTGGCTAGTCATTTTCCTTCATGAATGATTTGGACGATCATGAATTCATCTCCTTGGGTCAGAAGCATTCAGAAGGGTAGTTGTTTTGGTTTGTATCTTTTTTAGATTTTCTTCTTAGTGGTGTTCTCCATGCTCCCTAGTTTACCATAGTGAGTTAGTGAGTCATTTCTTTGGGTCTTTGACCTAAGGTGGTAGACTACCCACTCCACCGGTCATCATGAATTTTCATTCTTCCACTTAGAAACATGGAGTCACCTCTTTATAGGAATTTTTTTAATAACATTGGTTGACTCGAATGAGTGTGTGGGAATTTTACAGACTTGAACAATCTTGCACTGGAAGAACCTGTGCATAAGATCTTCATGGAAAAATTTACAGGTGATACCAACCAAGGAACCCCTTTGCAAGGGAATTCTTGTGCTTTCCCTTTCTTTGGAAATGTTGGTGTCCCTTTGATGGCCATGTTGTACATTCCTGGGTTGAATGTGGGACTACCAATTTGGTTGGGTACTATTCGAAATGTCCCTAATGCTCTTGACACTTCTCAGTTAAGAATCTTATGTCATGGGCATCATGTTGATGTTCCTTCATCAACAAATTATTCTCCTCCTCCTTCTACGTTCTCTAGTGAAAGTCTAGCTACTAGTAACTGGAATTATAAATGAAATAAAAAGAGGAAGAATAAAAAGAAGAAATCACCAACCTCTGTGAGTCACGTTGGAGATAGGTATGTAGCCGCTACAAGTCATGTTGAATTACATCACCTAGCCTCTGCAAGTCATGCTGGGGGTAAAATTCCAGTCACTTCTAGTCATACTGGAGATAGGTTTGTAGCCTCTATGAGTCATGTTATTGACCAATCACCAACCTATGGAATTCATGTTGGAGATGTGAAACCAACCACTACTAGTCATGTTAGGGGCAATGATGTTGTTGAGAAATCTATATGGATAGGATGTAAGCCTAAGTTCCCTTGTAAGCTTTGCAAGGGAGATAACCTTAATCATTTATGCCCTGGCCTTCCAGAGGCATAGAGATTGTGGTCCATGTCTGCAAGTTCTTCTGATTCTGAGTCTTATGAGGTTTCCTCATAGTCTATTCAACCTTTGGTTGATGAAGTGGTCATGTCAATTCAATATTCAACTCATCCCACTCTTCTTTTGGGTGATGATGTTCCTTTAGACCATGTTGTCACGTAGCCTATTCAACCAATGGTTGAGGAAGTGGTCGTGCTAATGGAATCTTTAGTTGATCCCACTCTTCTCTTGGAAAGTGTCAAGTCTACCAAAGTGGCCATGCCGATGAAATATTCGAATGATCCCACTCTTATCTTGGAGAGTGTCAATTCTACTAAGGTGGTCACGCTAATGCAATCTTTGACTAATCCCAATCTTCTCTTCGAGAGTGATGTGTCTACCGACTATGTTTTTAGAATTTTCAGTTCAGAACTTTTAGAACAAGGGGGATTTTTGCTCACTTCGAACACACCTCCTCCAAGTCCTAGGATGGTTTCCTTTGATTGGAATGACCTTGTTGAGCCTGTCCTTCCTTCTTCTAAACCTTTTAAAATAAAGTTTGATGTTAATTACAATTTTTTTTATCAATGTATTGTGGATGAAGGAGCCCCTATAAGTATTTTATCCTCGTTGGCTTGGAAAGCCTTAGGCTCTCTCGAGCTTATGTTTGCATCTGTGATGACCTCCTAAGTACGACAACGACTCTTTAACAGGTGAATTTTTTTTTTTTTTAAAGTGTGTGCGCGCATGAAAAAAGGAAATAGACATACTTGACTCAACGTCGCCACCTGACGACTAAACAAGACGCAACCACGATGATCACAACAAGAAGACATACGATGCACCACAAGTAACTGCAAGCATTAGACGACCATTGACAAAGCGCACAATAAGCAACTGTAAGCAGAAATCGACACAAGGTGTTATGTACAGTACAGTCACAGAGGGGGGAATCCATAGTAGTAGGGTTTACTATTTCTGCATAGAAAAGCAGGGCGTTTAATCTTAGTCCTCTTCTCCGGAGAGAGAGAAGGTCAGATAGGCTCCTGGCTGATTGCTCAGGCAGAAACTAGTAATCTTTGTCAGGTGTGTCGTAAGAGTGGAAACCCTACCTTTAAAGGGCCCGAGACTCTTGATACGACACTGGATTCTTTACACAGAAAAATCACACCCCCAGATGTATATACTAAGGCTACATGGAGGTGTCTATATCCCGTCCGACGCCAATAGAACACGCAATGAAAGAGAACCAAGAACTACAATATCAAGGGAAACCATGACCTCGACGAAAGACGCAAGTTAGAAGGACACCGACAACGACCAACCCTAGAAGGACTCATTGACTTCAATTACAAACCACATACCCTATTTGACTTCTATTAGACCACAAGTTCCAACCCATTCCTAAATATGTAAAATCAACTAAATTCAATCCCCAATTACCTAGCCATGGTGACTCCTCATACTTAATTTCAAGGACAGTTCATGATATATGTTTATCAATATAACCATATTTATTACACTAACATACCATGAATGAATAACTTCATTACATTTACCTCGATCACCATGCAATAGGATGACATCCACATTTCATCTCTTATGTTAGCATCAATAAATAAACTACCCTGACATCTTCATAAAAGCTAGCATCATTCCATTATAATATAAAAACTTCGCAATTCACTAACTAAATTCATGATAACTATAATGACATCACCATAATGCTGGCCTTATTACTTTTATGATGTAAGGACTTTGCAATTTAATCATCTAATATGCAAGGTCATTCACTAATGATTAAGACATTAATATTCCAATATATTGCATTAGATTACACTGTCAATTCCTCACATTTTAATTCATACATTCCATCATAAGACGATTCATTAAATCAGCATTGCCTTACATTCATTGTAATATGAGGTAGTAACATCACAATAACTTGTTGAAATAACATCACAATAACATTATCTTATATCACAATTGCCCTAACATAATGTAATAATGTGTTAATGTAATAATGTAATAATTTTAAATCTGGTAGTTACATCAAGGCAGTAATAATTCTAAAACTGGTAGATACATAATGTAATAATTCTAAATCTGGCAGTGACATAAGGCAGTAATAATTTAGGTAGTAATAAATCTGGCAGTTACATAATTTTAATAAGGCAGTAATAAGAATAAGGCAGTTACATAATTTTAATAAGGCAGTAATAAGAATAAGGCAGTTACATAAGGGAGTAATAATAAGGCTGTTACATCTGCCAGTAATAACCCAATCCCTTCTTTTCATAGACGTGATATTGAATTTAAATGACAAGAACTTGCACCTTATGGTCAACGCTACCATGGAACTACAATAACTTGACCTAAATGACCAGATATTTTCCTTTATATATAAACTAGCATTGTAATTAAATACAGAAAAGGCATTTTATTATTATTAAAAGCAATTGAAACTCCCACTACCAGGTCAAAATTTACCCACGTCGATACCTTTTTACTGTTCGCATTGCAGAATTGAAATGGTAGGGGCTCTATATTTAAAGGCAAAGGGAGAGTGGTACATGTAAGACACCAGGGCCCAGAATGGGGGTTTACACGATTGGAACATGCAACAGCGAACTTACCAAGTGCGTCTGCAATAGAATACGCCCATTAAACTCAACACAGTCATATTAATGCCATTAAAACGCAGGCTGAGGTAAAACGTAGACCGAGGTGAATTCCATTAAACGCAGGTAAACGAGAGGTAAGGACACAACCAAAAACAAATTCCCAAGAGACGTGTTGCTTCCCAACACTAATCGGCGACCCAACAACACAAGAGCTTTAAAGAATTTCTTCTAACTTAAGGGGGCTCATCTAATTTTAGAGACAAGTAAAAACGGTGACCCGTGGGTACTGTAAGAAATACATAAACACGCCCACTGTATAAACGCCCACTGAGATAGATGCCCACACTGGAATAAACATTACCCACTATAACTAAATGCCCACGCAAACGCACACTGAATACAATGCCCAATGTAAGAATGCCCACTATTTAAAAATGCCCATTGTAAACAACGCCCCGGTACTACATAGATGCCCCCTATGGAACACAAACGCATACCGAATACAATGCAATGCACACCGAATACAAAAATGTAGCGCACCTGAATACAAATGCCCACTGTAATAACCTTTTATAAATGACATTCATAAGGAAAACGCCCATGGTAAGTTAATAAAACGAATGCCCACAAACGAAATGCCCATAGTAATAAGGAAAACGCCCAACGAATTTAAACACCATGAATGTGATAACCACACCCCGCAGAGCCTATTGCCAGCCACCCACGGCGTCCAACAAGGAAAAACGATTTTCCCAGGGACCAAATATCGTAACCATAAACCCAACCAAATTTTCCAGAAACCATAAATAGAGCCATATATAAAAGAAAACGAAATAACCATAAACCCAATACAAATTTACCCAAAAACCCTAAAACTATACCGAATATAAAAAAAAAACGAAATAACCATAAACCCAATACAATTTATCAAACCCTAAAACTATACCAAATATAAAAAAACGAAATAACCATAAACCCAAAACAATTTACCAAGAACCCTAAACTGTACCAGATATAAAAACAAAATAACCAAATACAGTTTACAGGGACAGATTCGAATGAAATGCCAGAACTGATTGCCAACGCTGATCTTCAGGAAATACCCCCCCTTTTTTTTGCAGAGTTTAAAGGACGAGGAAATAACATTTTACTACAATACAATCATAATCACAGCAGTAAATAACTATGCATTCCACTCTACTAAATACATGAGCATACCGTGGCCTTGTTGCTTGCCGCAAATGACTCCTGTGCTCCGTGTCGCTCCTGCTTGCCGACCGTAGAGACTACACTGGTACCTCCCAGCCAAACGCTAGGGTTACTCTGCTTCCCCCTTAGCCCCCCGAGCCGCAAAGGGGCCACACAAGATCCAGAAGCGAAGTCTAGCTTCTTAGCTCGCCTCCAAGGCTGAGCTACCACTCCAATACAGCTGAGAAAATCCCAACTCCTCACAAGCAATCCATCCAGTTTGCAATTTTTGCAGCATAACAATACTTAATAGCAGATCCCCTTTTTCCCCCCTTCCCCCTCTCCTTTATGGAGTCTTTAGCCCCTTTGCCCTAAATCATTATTTAATTTAAGTTTTAATCAAAAACCCTCAAAATTCATTGTCTTACAAGTGTCACTCCTCCCCCACGTTTCTCCACAATTAATTTCTTTAACTTATTAATTGTCTATGTTTCCCTTTTTACATAGTTTCCCTATTTTTCCTTTTTTTTTTTTTTAATAATCCCTTCTTTAAAACCAAAAGGTAAAAGCGCCCATGTATCTTTTCATTTTATTTTTAAATTCATACCTTTTTATACTCCCTCAAGTTAACTAATTAAATCCTTCTTTTCAAATTTACAACCACGAATTTGAATTAATTTCTTAGTCTCTTTATTTTACCCTACACACTTTATGAAGGCTCAAATCATAGCTTAAGTGGGTTTTTTCTTTTTTGTTTAATTTTATTATTAGCACATGTATTGTTAGTGTTAGATAGTAGGAAATGAAATTTTAATGTTATTTGAATGGCAAAGCTATTGTGAGATAGAATATAATGGCATTGTTATTAGGATATGATTAAGTCTTGATTATTATGTTAGGGCAAAGTAGTACCTTCACTAAAAAGATAATTATCAAGCTTATTACTGGGAATGAGGAATGGCCTTATGTATGCAATTAAGGAAGGAATTACTTTATGAATTCAATTAAAGAAGGGATTGTTTTATGTATTTAATTAAGGAAGGAAACTCCT